>JAYECN011272419.1:0-29767 GCA_035222435.1 Microcambeva ribeirae | reverse complement strand
GCTCCCCCGCCCGGCGCGGCTCGCTGGCGTTGCCAGGTAACCGCGTTCTGCCCCGCGAGCGCCTCCTGGCTCCGCGCGCGCTGCCGCACGCGAACGGCCGTTGGAGCCGTTGGAGCCGTTGGCGGCGTCGGCCGCGGCGCGGCGGCAGCAGCTCGGCGTTCCCAGCGCCCCGAGCCGCGCAGGAAGGCTGAGCAGTGAGTGCTTGAAGCAAGGCGGCAGGCACGGCGCCGGCACCGCTCGCTGCCGCTTTGGACGGCGCCTGGGCGTGCAAAGCCCCTCTGCTGCCGCCGGCGAGTTGCCGCCTTGCTTAGGTGCGTGGCCGGGCCGAGTCAGACGAAGGTGTACGCCTGCTGTGGGGGCACCATAGCCCGTCCCGCCGGTACCCCCAGAGCTGCGGGGTGTCCAGGCTCAGGCTTCGGGTTGACTTTGTGTTCAAAAGCAGCTCTGGGAAATGTGAGGGAAATGCTGCTGTGCGCCAAGCGATTTTTCTCTCCTCCTCTCCCTCTGAATTTCAATTTTCATTGCACAGATATCCCTGAGTTGTCTCTCTGGGTGGACTTGCTTTTTGTACAACCACATCTGACATCGATTGTCCTTCAAATTTTTATGTAATATTCTGCCATGCATTATTTAATTTAAACAAGTTGTGTCAATAAAGTTGCATCCTTTCATGCAATTCCCTCCCAAAATAGCTAGAGACCTGACACGTTATGTGAGCAGTATTCTCTGTTATTTGGTGTTTCCTGTGTTCTGTGATATCTGCTTGAAGTAATAAAGCAGACGTTCATTTTGAGGAGCCTGTACTCGAGTGAGTAGACGTGCTAAAAACCCACTCATGCAATTAAATAACTAGTGAACACAGCCTGTAGTTTTAGCTGTAGCTGCTAAGACTGGTAAAATCCTAAGCCTCCTCATACATCAGCTGTAACACTTTTATCTGTACATATATGGGGAACATTTGGTGACAAAAGCAGCTGCAGACGTAGAGCTTCAACATTCTTCGGGAAAGCAGTACTAACAGGCATAAAGTTAATTAAATTTTAAGCTTTATCTGGATCAGGGTGTTAACGGCTTTATAACAAACCTAGTCAGAGAAAGCTATACATTTTTAAGATCCAATATTACATAAAAGCTAGACATCTGATTGGTGGAATTTATTGATGTAAGGTCAAATTCAACTGGAAAATTTTATTCTATATTCAGATTGTATGTATTTTTTTTCTTTTTGAATAATAACGGAATAAAGAAAGTGAATGAATACATAGTATACTTTGCTAACCAGCCTTTGTGGTAGGTGATGCTGAAGGAATTTCTGAGCTTTTCTTTTTTATGCTCTGTCATGGCACTAATCATCATACAGTCTTGATCCTAGAAGACTGCACATGTACTTATAGCATCAGAAGATTATAATTCAAAAGATTGAGGAAAATATGTTGATAATGGCAAATGTCAACATCCTTAGAAGGACAGTTTGCAGTTACACAGATGAGAGAGTCAAGTTGGGACTGTGACTGTCCGTCCTTAAGAGAGTCCTGAAGAGCTTCAAGATTTTCAGACACTCTAAATAGTTCTGATGTGTTTTTAAGGTTAGTGAACCCATCTCACACCTGTTGATGGACAGCTGAAGTTCAGTGGCTGGAATTAGCCCAGGACTATTACACAACAACAGCTACAAATATGCAAATATTATATTTAGCTACATACTCCTCAACACCCCCCCCCTTTTTTTTTTTCTTTTTTTAAATTTTTGTGGCATAAAGCCTTGTTCTGTGGTCATGGTGCACATTGCCACAGTGGTTTTTCCTCTACTTACAGTTTTTGCTTATGTTGGATCCTGCTCTGACATTAGAGATTAGTGGACTTCAAAGGTGTTTGTTAAGCTCTCCACTGCAAAAAAAACTGGAGCCAGAAGCTTTTACTGGGAGTAACTGGTGGAGAGATATTAGTCCTTAATGTTTCAATAGTGGTTTTTCATTTTCTTTTTTTGGTTATGATTTCTATTTGTCCTTAAGATATGCAAGCAAATCCAGTTTCTGAAAATACTGAATTTTCCTTGCCGAAGAACATGGAAATAAGATCAGCAAGGTCTTGCACTGATGTGTGTGTGTGGATTTACATATACAACAAGTCTATTTAGTATTACCAGGAAGTCTGTATGTAGTAGTCAATGAAGATATATGTACCTGTATTTTCTTCCCTTATGAACCTTCTTCTATAATATTTTAGTTGCTTGTTTTTATGATACAGAATTACCTTAATTGCAAAAAAGATTTTTCATCCGAAAAACACTCAAAATCTACATAAAAGACATGCTGGCAAAAGCAGACAAAAGCTTTGCAAAGCAGAGCAACAGAAGAACGGCAGGAGTAGATAAAATAGAACAGTTGCAGCTAAAAAAAAAACAGTGCATCAGAATCTTTCCAGAAATGGAGCAATAATTGGAAACACTAAAACACTAAAAGGTAAAAGCAGCAAATGAGTGGTCAGGATTCTCAAAGATGTGAGATTTAATTAGCAGCATGCAGTTACATGAGAAAAGGACAAGGCTGTCAGTTATGAGACTGCACTAATGAATTTGAGTAGTGTAGTCCAAGAAAGAACAAACCTTTCAAAATATACTATTTTTAAGTGACGAAGAGGTAGAGAAATTCATGACACATTCTTAACATTTTTATGCTCTTGAACTAACTTGGAAGAGCTTACAGAGTCCATAATTCAGTATCAAATTTTAATGGTGATATAAGTCTGATAGAAGACTCAATGTAATTATAAAAATGAGGGTTGGAAAGCATCCCACCCTGTCTACACAAGAGCAAAAAGGCTTTAACTAAGGCAGCAAACAGGGACAATACATAAAGAAATTACAGTATTTTGTGCAATGAAGAATATTTCAGCTTAGCTTTCAAGACCTCGCAAGTTGCTACAGTTCTGGGTCTTGGGACATGGAGCCTCTCCAGAAAGCTTATCAGAGCAGGACTTCTGTGGCTACTGAGGCTGGCACATCAACTGAGCTGGCATTGCACAGTCCCAGGTTCTCTGTGTAGGTGGTGGAGATTAAAGTATGCAGAGCAGAGTCTTGGCCTTCATTTCCGAATGGTACTGGGTGGATAACAGTAGGTGTGTGTGGTACTTTGAGTGGCCTGCTCACTTTGTCCCCTGCTGTTTGTTTTAAGAGCTGAGGGGCAGTCCCTTAAAAGTTGGGACAGGCTGTCACAGGTGAATGTGATGCCTAACATCACCTTAAAGGTTTTGGTAAGAAAAATGAGTCATATGACACAAATATGTGTCTGACTGGTCAGATTACAGGGAAATCATTTCTGCCTTGGGAGTAGGTGAACTGCACTGGCTGAAAACATTCTTTATGGGTGGGATGGGGAAGCATTGTGAGTAAACCCTATGCTCACTTTCTTGTAACAGTCTTTCTCTTATGTCTTACAGGTGTTACTTTGAGTTGAAAGAGACATTCCCTGAAGATGAAGGTATGTTGTTTCTTCTTGAAGACCTGAGTGGAACTCTGCTTTTCCCTTCTATTCTTCTGATTGATGATTCCAAAAAGCAGGCATGATTAGAGGTTAATATTTTGAAAAAAAAAAAAATAGTGTCCTTTCAAAAATTGATGCTGAACACACTCCACATCCTTAATGACACTGAAAAATACTTATTTTACAAATTACTCATTACTCAAACATCATCTCATGAAAATCTTTAGATAAACATTAAGTGTTATTCTTTTAATAAGAGTGTTCAAGAATTGCCAGAGATTAATAGTGTTTTCTATAATTAGAAACTGACATTGATTGCATCTGTCTTAAAGAAAGCCTTATAGGAAAAGTCAGCAACAAGTTCACTGACTGCTTTTATTAAAAAAATCTGTCTTGAAACACTGCAGTGTTCAGTGTCCTCATCATTGCGGTGTTTGAGACCAACCTGCCTTGAGACTGTATGTCTTACAACTTCATAGTGCCATGAGCTTCTTCAGGAAATCTGGGTTAAATGTAAACAGCTGATTAAATTTGTCAGAGCCCTTAAATACGATAGAAATATTAGAATCAGCTACAAGGGCAGCTGTCACCTCTTGATTATTGTCAGATGATAAGTGGACTCATTCCACAAACCTTTGAACAGGTGCAACCTAGGCAGGTTTATTAAAACATTGTAACGGTAAGAGTTCAAGTATGTGAGGCATTAGGCTCTGATGGGCTGACTACAGAGCTAGAATACATTAAAGATTTGAAGATGTTAGTTTGGTCCAGTAACCTGAGAAGCAATGTGTAAGTCAGAGCTACTCTTGAATGCACTTAAACTGATGTCTTTCAGGAAGACTGAAGTATCAAGGCCAGGGTTATTTAAGACAAATCCATTTATCGTGGTAGTAGTGTAGTGATTTTGGTGGCGATCTTGCTGAATTTTATGTGTATGAATGAATTGACCACATTGTCTGCATTAGGACTTTACTAATTCATTTCTACAATATGTCCAGTAGCCTCTGCTTTTGGTATGAAGACTGAGACAGAAGATCAGACAGTTATGAATGTTGTCTGACCTTAGAGTTGGTAGAAAAAAAAAGATTGACTGTTTGACTTCCAGATTACTATATTGGGGTTTTTTGTAGTGTATAGAAAGGGCTGTTTCCATGAAATTTAATTAATTTAATTAATTCAATTTAGTAAGTTTTTGGCAAACTGTAACAAGATCCAGTGCAATACTGCAACCTGACTTGACAACTCATTATATGTCCAGATGCACTGTTTTGCATATTTTATTCAATCCTGACTTTTGCCTAGAGGAGTGCAGTAGGTGGTACTATTTTATGGTAACAGACATCAAAAAAAAAAAAAAAAAGCATCTGTGTTTAGGTGTGACTTTTGAAGAACAGCTTTTGTGTCATGAGAGCGTTAAAACACTATGCTTAATAAGGTTTTTTTTTACCTCATTACCTTCTGGCGTGTACCTGTAAGGAAAGACGGCACTGTATCTCACTGCATCATTTCTGAAATGGTTCTCTTCCATACGGTGTCAGAGAAGAGGGTAATTCATGATTCAGGAAGGTCATTTATTATTAGGCAGTGAGTGGGAAGTGCATACATAAAAGGCAGTTTAACAGAGCCACATGCTATATGCATGCAAAGAGAAGGATCTTATAATAAATTATAGTGAGAATAGGAAAGGGTACATGCATTATGAAGCAGAGAAGAAATAAGTGAACATTTTTGTAGTTATAATCCTGTATTATGGTCAAAGGACCTTCACTAAATCCCTGACTATGATTATATTACATTATGGTCAATCTTGTGACAAACATGTCAAATAGAAGTGTAAAGAACTAGTCCTGTAAGCAGAACAAGGGCCCCTGCATAGTCTCTTGTTTTTTCAGTTCATTGGAGTTTGGGGAAAAAACAAATTGTTAGGAGCTAGCCAGCAGCATGATTAGCTGGTATAAGGACTTTACATGCTGGAGTATTGGTGTACCACTAGTACCAAGTACTTGGTGTGTTCTTTCTTTGTGCTGAATGCTTTCCATGATATTTATGCCTTTCTCTCACCTGGTAACTCTTACAGCTCCTTAATTTCAACATCACTTCACCGCTTTATACCAGGAGAAAGCAAAAGAACATAGTGGTTTTAAATGTTCATTTTGTTTATCGTTTTATTGTGTGTTTTCCCTTCTGTACTGTAACTGCCTTGCCTGCTTAGTCTGGATTTTAAGATGTGAGGGAGAGATTATTTCTTGTTTTTATATAATGCCAGGCACAATGGGGCCGTTTTTGAGTATTCTTGTAATACATGCTTTGCTGCTAAATAATGAAGTGATATAAGGTAGACCTTAGGGAAGAATCTGACTTTGAAACAATTCCACTTTCCATCTTATACATACCAAGTGGGTATAGTTTTGAATCCTCTTCCTTTAAGAAGAGGCGCAAGAGGTCTAGAGCAGTGATACTTCAACAGAACACAAGCTCTATCTGCAAAAGTGACTATAGCTTGGAAGGTGGGAATATTCTTGCAGTGAAAATAAACTGGAGTTGAAGGAATTGTTTGAGGTAAACAGCAGAATGAGGCTTAATTCTTGAAAATAATTGTTGAGTCAAAATAAAAGTCTTAGTTAAGTGTCTCATATGTGAAGGTTTTAACATATTTCCCAACAACTCTTAGAAAACATGTTTAAATGCACATACTTTAAAAGCAGAAATGTATCAATTTAGTCTTAGCTAAAGTATAGCAGTGCTGAGGGTTAAAGAAGCCTCCTTAAAGCAGGCTTTACATCAAGTGGTGTATTTTACGTGCAAGTGTGATCTGTACCCAGATATATAGTTGTTTGCTTTTATGTTGTTCACAGAAATTTGAAACAAGAGTCTTGATGAAACTTCTCAGAATCTTGGAATGTCTGAAGTTTTCTGCCAACTTCTGCAGACTGGATCTATCTCTAGTTTTAATCACGGTCAGTAATTTCATTTCAGTTAGGAATCTTTTAATTTATAAAAGCGTCTTGAAAAACCTCAGGCAGGCAATGTGTTGCAGTAGGAGCAGATTAGTTAGTATGGAGGACCTGACATCTGCATAATAGGGGAGTCATTTAGCTCTGTTTTGATTCAGCAGTCTGAGCTCCCCAGCAGTGATCGGTGTGCACTGCCTGTGTTCCTCGAGAGCCTGTTCCAGCACAGTTTAATCCTAACGCACACCAGTTTGTGCCCTCAGAAACTGTTCTGTAATGTGAACCAGTAAGTATGTGAGAGTGATCAGGGATTTATTCCAAAACACTTCTGATGTGAACAAAACTGTTAGCATTAAAAACAATCAAACAAAAAAACCCCTTCCATTTTGTTTACTGTATGCAGCTGACAATACTTTTTGAAAAGTTACTAAATGTTCCCTATGTATGGTTAGTTGTAGCATATGCTTGCATATGTAACAGAAAATTTAAAAAATTGTGGAGCAAGTGGAAGCATAGTTTCTTTTAACTACTTTTAAAAACTTTTCAATTTTCAAATTGTTGATAATGCTTCAGTATTACCTAAGAGAGCAAAAGCATTTGCCTTAGAACAATTGATGCAAAACCAACCTTTCATTAATCCATATACCTTCAGACACAGCTTTTGGTGGATGTGTTTTTGAGAATATAAATTTTTCAATTCTCCCAAAATAGCCCTGCTATTTCGCACCTGTTGATCGACATCTGAAGAGTTCAGATAACAAGCATGTGAAGTCATACTTAGTATCTTTCTCTCTATCTAAAAATAAATGCCACAGATCTCTACAGCTTGTGTGTGTGTATATATATATATATATATATATAAGAAATCTGGGCATAGCTGTGTGACACTGTAGCATTAAGCTATCAGGATTTACTGGCTATGCCATTCTTAAGCCAGTGGATAAAGTGGACAGTTCTTAAGCTGGACACTTTGTAAAGGAATTGTTCTGGGAACTACTGACACCCTAGTGAGATAAAAATGTGGTCCTGAACATGAGAGTTCCTGTATCTTTAATATCCCTAGAGTGAAAAGTCTGTAGGATGAAATTTCTTGTTCTTCTTCTCTATCAGGGTCAAGGACTTTATAATTTGCATGAATTCAGAAATCTTTGTTTTCTGTGTATTGGTGTAAAGGCTTTCACATTGGGTCGATACTTGCAATTAGATACACTTACCCTCTCATTCTGTTAAAGTCCTCTCTAGCCTCTCAAAACAGCACCATGTCATGATGCAATGCAAACTGAACTTCCTCAAAGATTTGGCATCAGTTCATGTTCTGTGACTTTGTTTTAACCTGACAGTTTTTGTTGCTGTATTCCTAAGAGTGTGTTTGGCCTGTTAGGGAGAGGCAATTTCTGGTTTTCAGTTTTTACAGCACATGATCACATTCAGTTTTAGAAAGCTAATTATGCCCAGATTATATATTTAAATGCTTAATATTAAAATTGTGTTTCATTCCTGCCAGAGGTTTTGATACATCTGAGGCATACTCCTCTGTTGAATATGCCAAACTTCTATTATTGTCAAGTCACTCGACACTCACACTTGCTCATTTCTCATACCAAAGGGGGAAAAAAAAAAAAAAAAAAAAACAGAATCTTAATTATATGTAGTAGATTTATTTTTACCTTCAGTCACTCCACAAAGAAATGAACATTAAGCAAATATTTTAAAACATCAATGACGTTTCAGGTTTGTAAAAATAGACATTATGTGCATTCTTACTCTCAAAAGGATTTGCAGATTAATTTTATGGACTTTATCTTTAGAAAAATATAAGTACTACATATAGCCTCCTTGATGTGTGAGGAACAGAATTATCTAAAGGTGTATCACATATTCTTTTGTTATGCAGACATAAATGCAGTGATACACTTTTAAAGTGCCTGATTCTGGAATAGTGCTTTAATGTAGCGTGAAAACATTGACTATGTACACATTGTATTTCATGCTTTGGGAAACATCTGATTTTTTAGAATAAATTTAGAGTATATACAGCTTCTTATTTTGGTTTCCTGGTTTTCTTACATTTTAAGCTTCTTATATTGTAGAATGGGAAAATAATGTAGGATTGTTTGCCACTGAAGTTGTTCATTACTAATTTATTAATCTTGTACATTTGATATAAAACTTACTAGATTTATCCAAGTTTTAATTTAACATTTCTATTATGAGAATTGAATGATGCAGAGGCAAAAAAGTACCATTTTCCACAGAAAAGCTTTTACATTTACTTTCATTCTTAATTTACAGAACAAATTGTATTCCATGAACAATAAATGGGTGTGTGTACCTCAACAACTTTCTGCTAAGTGAAGTGAAAGCTGATTTCATTGCCTTTTGCAAATCATTAAAACAACACAGTTCTACTTTGCTTTTTACTAGAAGTTTTTATTATACTAGCCCTTTTATTGCATCAATTAATTCCTTATTACATTTCTTGCATCAGAAAATTAAGTAAATAAACCCCAAATCCAAAGCAAGGTAAGTGAAGTCTGTATTTGGCACATGAATAATAATTGAATAATAGACGGTTGAAGTGGACATGACCGACTGGTTGTTTTGTTCTCTTCTGGTAAAGTAGCTGCTTTCATGATGATCTGTCAGGAGTCTTAATTTGGTAGGGCCAAGCCTGTAACACAGTGAGGCCTTTAATGACTGTGCTGTTTGCACAGATACATAATTTATGTTAAAAATAACGTCTTCATTACTTATGTATGTACCACAGTAATTATTTAAGACCTCAGCTGCTTCAGTGTTTTAATCCAGTACAGCTCTTATCAGGGCTCTTTCAGTTAACCTTCCATTGAATTATATTGTCATCTCTAAAGATAATACTTTAGCAGAATTTTACTGGTATAATTATACTACTGCTGGTTAATAAGACTTCCATCTCGCTCAGAATGCCATAAGAAAAGGTTTTAAAGCTATTACTTTGGATTCAGACAGAAGTCCTGACAGTGTATTGCTGTTCTAAGCTGTTAACGACTCTGTGTGTGCATGCATGTATTTGTGCGTTAATGTAAGACTAGCATTTTGGGTAAACAGTAACTGCTTCATATCCCTCTGGTGGTCGCATGCGGGCTCGTGCATGAGCTTCACAGTATAGTTGTCCCTCCACAAAGAAGTAGCCCTTTTGTTTCAGGTTCAGATTGCAGTCAGAGCACACAAAACATTCTGGGTGCCGGTACTTATCACGGGCCTTCACCACTGTCCCTCTATTTGGAAACAATAAAAAATAAAAAATAAAAATAAAATCATTCGAATTTTAAGTGAGAAGAAACTATAGTATGACGAAATATAACTTCTAGGTATTTATGTTAAGGCCTTTAGGTAATTCATCTGGTGGTTTTGCCAACTGCTGCAAATACATTTTAAGGCTGAAAATTGATTCAGAGTAAGTGAGATATAAAATGCCATAAATATTTTGACATAGACAGCTCAATAATTCATTGGAAAGCCAAATCACAGTTATAACACAGACAGTATAGTCTAAAAAAATCAGAAGGTGACAAAACGAGTTTAAAAAACATTTCGTTATTATGGTCTGAACTCATTATCTGTAGGTTCAAAGTAGGCTCAGACGGCATCCTAGAAACTCTCACTAGATTGTCAGAAGGATACTTTATGCTATTAAACAATTCTGAGAATCCATAAACTGCATATTACATATTTATTACGTGTATTACATATTTAGTGCAGGTAACTGCTGGTTTCATTCTCTCTGTTATAGTGAGTTGCAAAAGGTCCTAAGGCATCTTAACTGAAGCTTTAATGGTCACTGGGACTGGCGCATCTGAATTAAAAACGTCTAAGGTCTGGGCTTATGAACACATTACATTAGAATTGTTCTAATATGTCTGTGCTCCAGAAGCATTTTTCTACTAGACTGAGATATCACTTGGAAAACATTCGTTCAGTTTGTGGTGGTGTTTTTTAAAATATGTCCTTAAACTAGAGATTTTTATAAGTAAAAAGGAGCAACTTACAGAATGCCATTTCCACATTTGTCACACAGTGGCACTTTCTGGACATTTGCTGTGCCAGTAGGTATCTTTGTTACGGGTGCTTTCACACTTCTTGTACCCATGGGACGTCCATCTGAGAACCAAAACATTTTGGAAATACTTAATTCTGGTTTTAGTTATAGGCTTTCTTTTATATCAAGTAGCAATAAAGTTACTCTGTATAAGTTTAGTAGCACAGATCCCATGCCGTTGGAACTGGGAAGAAGATTTTGTAGCTGTAGCAAAAAAGCAGGAACAGCAGTGACTATTAATAAAAAGCTCTCCATGAATAATCTGCCTTCCTTTTTCGATGCTGCCTCATGGGCATCTTCTAACTAGCTACCTGACAGTAGGCCTTTGGTATAACAAAAGCAGGAGAGGGATTTGGTTGTAACACAGCACATCAGTTAAGTTCTATTGCTGAAAAGGTTAATTCTTATTTGTATAACTAACCAGGCAGTAAATTCTGATTACAGAAACTTGTGCAATGTATATCAGATTAGTGACATGATATAAATATAACATTATAGCAAAAAATATGAAAATGTGAAACAATTTCATATAAATATACGTATAAAGAAATAGAGGCATTTACCCCTTCTCTGGTAAAAAAAATGTAAAATCCTGTATTTGGATACGAAAATTAAAAATTTAAGTATCTACCTGTTAGGTTAATTTTATTTATATTTTATTATTTATACTCACTATAAATGAAACAAACTTGTAGCCTTTAATAATGTTCCTAATTATTTTCAAAAACCTCATAATTTGAACTGTGACTGTAAATGGTTTTGCTGTCTTCAATTATTATTTAGAATGAAGAGGGGATGTGAAACTTATCTCAGGAGCTGGTTTAAATTTCTCTTTTCTTGGATGTGGGAGATAACTTTTTACTTTTTTTTTTTCCTCTCCCTGATATCATGGGCGTATGCCGCTTGCTGCTATCATTCAGTTAAAATCAGCTGTATATATTAACAGTCCTAAAATCTGAGAAGAGATTGTGGAAATGTTTTTAACACCTCCATTTTATTCCCACAGGACATTGCTAGCTATGAGAACACCAGGAGAAAATTAGGCGGCTGATGTATTATCTACCGTAGACTTGGGCTTTCAGAATTTCTTACAGCTCTCATCTCTCTTGTTTTCTTCTCACACACACACTAATAATGCTTTGAACATAATCACCTTCTTCAGAAACTAAATTCTGGAGCACTTTAAAGGAGCCAGACTGGCGAGGTTGAGTGGGCTCCTCCTGGTTGGAGTGCAGCATCCTGTACACGTCAGACTGAGGTATTGAGGTGGGAGCCGGGTCACTGCGTCATAGGGAGGAACAGCAAGTAAAACAATTATCAAACATAACTTTAAAGCAGTAGCTGTACCAGACACAGAATATGATTTCAGTTTCTAGAACTACTGAAAGACATTTTTCCCTATCATAGCGTTGCTTGTATAGTCCTCTCGTGATCAAATGCGCTGAAAAAAGGTAGCTTTGGAATTCTAACAAAGATAAACCTACAAACCCAAGACAGTATTTCCATAATTGCTATTCTGGCTCTAATGGCTACTTGAAATATGCCACGACCTATTGCTAAACCTCAAAGCAGTTGCATTCCTGTGATCAGCTGCTGTACCACCAGTTGGTCTTTTGTGAGGTATTCAAAAATCCATTTTCAAAGCAGTTGGCCTCAGCAACATTGCTAAAGTAACAGCTCATAGCTTTAGATGGGATCAGCCAAAATTTAAAGAAACAGTCTTTTGGGAGAGTATCATGAGGTTGAGGTGTTCTCACTTTTTGTTCATTCGCCAGTTTGGTTCAACCACTAGTTAATACAGCGATTATCTGACTAAGACAGTACTTACTTGACTTCATCGTTGAACTTCCATTGACTCTTAAGCTTATTCTTCATAAGCTTTTATGAAGAATATTTCACGGTACATTAAACTGTGTTACATGTTTTAAAATAATCACAATAACTAACATTTTGAGGGGAAGAGCAGGTAACTACATGTACTAATAGAATTAGTCTGAATACATACCATCTATAAACTTCTTACTGCCACTAGGACTAATTAGAAAGGTCAAAATACACTGGCTTTTGGCTTTTTCTTTTTCTTTTTTTTTCTTTTTCCACCAGGGTAGTATCTAGACTAACATGACACAGTAGACAGACATCAGGAGTTTAGCAGCTAAGTTAGGACCCTTGTTGGTTATGTTAATTCTTTTCATCTTCATTACTAACCAGATTTCTCTGAGCCATTTTGAAATGGGTGAAGAAAACACCATTTTCTTCTATCATTACAAGCTTGTAATCTAAAGAAGTTTTCTCTTTAAAATACCCACCAATACCCTAAAAGTTAAACTAACAAGCAATATAAAATTATGTACAAAAAGCAAAAAACTTACCAGACAGGGTTTGAAATAACATTTCAAAGTTCATAGGTAATGAAGAGGAGTCCCAAAACAAAAGAAACACTTCAGAGCTATACAGAGTCAATTGCCAAACTGGGAATATCATAGCTGTTGGTGAAATCTGATTACTCTGGCCTTAATGCTTTATTTCAGAATAAAGAAAAAGCACGTTGGCTTTTTTTCTTTAATTTTTTATGATTGAAGATAAAAAATCATGCAATAGAGTAATTATAATCGCTCTGCAAGATTACATGAAGTTCAGCATTGTTTTCATGAGATCAGCATAAACTTAACTACTTAAATGTAATGTTGATTTTTATAGTTAGTAACAGACCAAATCTGTCAGCTGCTGAAGAAGGCTCTCTGGTGCCAGTGATTAATACTTCTTATTTAAGGTGCCAATGATTAATATTTCTTATTTAAAAAATTAGTAGTTAGCTTTAGTTTATAACATTTACATTACAAATGATTAACTTAAATACTTTTGTAAAACAGGAAAATAAGATGATGCAAAAGTTAAAGGAATGTGAATGGTGCTTTGAAAAAAAAAAGGGATAGAGTTTTAGAGTTTTCTTTTGTCTGATCTTCATCTTTATCTACACAAGCTTCCTACCTGATTTATTGCAGTGGACAAAATTCATAAATCAGCTTTTGACTATTACAGAGATCAGTTAGTAGTCCTAGAAAGTCGATTCTGGCTCCTTTTGCCTAAGAACTAGTGGTATAGAATGAGTTGTCCTGCATGATTGTTAAATAAGTAGCTAGGATAATATTAATATCTACAAGATTTTCAGAGATTCATAATTTATATTTCAACAGTTCAAATCATTTGGAGCTAATGCTGTTATTTTTATTAATAATAAAAAGTCATTAAATTGTTGTTAAATAATCACTGATTATGATAAGAATAATTAATAGTTGTAAAACTGGGGGGGGAATGAGAGCCTTAATTTAGAGTGGTCAGTTAGCTAACAGTCCAGATAGTACCATCAGCTTCTATAATTAGCTATGAATACAAGATTATTGCATATTAAGTATTTATTGGTAAATACCGAAAGACTCCTTAAATACTTTGGGTTAAAAAAATCATGAATTATTGTATTTTAATGCAAACAATTTAGCTTCTCTGTAATCCTTTTATACATTATCCTAGAACCAGTGTAATATTATTAAAGCTCATGAATTTCTGTATGTTTTGAATTTACATATTCATAACTATGAAACATACTACTCTAGTTACCTCATTATGGGTGTTTCCCCCAGAGCTGTAGAAACTTGGCCTTGCAGTGTTTCCATGATATTGTCATCTGAGTACAACTGCATAGGTGTGTTAAACTGGGCATGTACAATCTTGACACCGGGAAGTTCCATTTCCAGGGGAATGTTAGGGGCCATCTTAGATACTGCTTTCAGCTCCGTGGGGCAGATGGAGCTAACAGTGCTAATGGAGGAGGGAGTGCTGCGTCCGCTGCCACAGTCAATCCCCGAAGGAGTGCTGCATCCACTGCGTTAATAGCCAGGTTACCGAGCCAGGGGCAGTGTGCACCAGATTATACGCAAGAAAGAGGAAGGAATATGGTGATGTTAACAAAGCTGAAAACATAGCACGCTATAAAACAGATAAAAAGCAAAAGTGTAGAAAATAGAGAAAAGCAAAAGTATGTTTATTCACTAAAAGTATTTTCTTGTAAAACGTATCAATGTCAATTATAGATTATTCCTTAAAATTCTGGTATATATTTTATGCAGAGACAATTCAGAAGAGAAGATTACGTTGCACTTTTAGTGCTAGATTTTCTTGGAGAGTTAGTTAAGTCTCTCCAAAGCTCTTTGTTCTAGTTGAGTAATTCTCTAACATATCCCAATGGGAAAAATGAGTTTATGCGAGTTGTCTGTATCAGTGACAGAATAAACACATGCAGTTCTGGAATCCTAAACATATCAGTCCTGTACCTAACAAGCCATCTCAGTCCATAGTTGAAGAGGCTTCTAAAAAATAGTGGAAAATTATGTGTTCGACTTTTACTAGATTTCCTTAAAGTCCACAATAAAGTATTTCTTAATCTTGTAAAGTTAGCTTAACAATATACTCAGAATTTTTAAGTATGGAGTATTTACAAGTATTTGTAAAGGAGAAAAAATGTTAGAATAAACAGTCATACTTCTGCATTTCTAAATTACAGTGTTTCCAATAGAATGTAAAGTGGCCCTTCACAAGACCAGTGAGTGTAATCAGAGAACTCGTTTTGGTCATTTGAGGTCATTTAAGGTCTTTTGAAGGCAATTTTTCAATATTTTGAAGTATTTTATACATAATAAAGGATGTACTCCTTTAGAGAAATAGTAATGTTACCCTACATACCCTACACACCAATTTAATATCTCTGAAAAAGAACTAATAATGTTATGACCCTCCATGAAGATCAAAGTCATTTTCAGTGTTAGCATTTTCAACACTTGACTGTTTTCTCCACAGCACCTCAGAGGCTTTCTTCATTCAGAGATATTTATTTCCTGTAACTATAAAAATGCATAAAACAGCCTTTACACAGTCATATTCAGAGTTACAGGATGATATATGACTTGACCTTTTTGCTCCAACCTGCATACTATGGTTGCAGTTGGTTCTTTTCAAGGTAATTGGTTCTGTGTAAACCAGGGAGAATCCTGTTGATTTTTATAGTTAGTATATATCAACACAGTTTGATAATCCAGTATGGTCAGTTCCCAATAATCCTTCTGAGTGGAGAAAATCCCAAGTTCTCCCTTTGATTCACTGGGGAATTTGTGTAGAACCACTTTCTCAAAAATGTAAAGGGAAATACATCCTCTACCATCAAAGATATATCAAAAGAAAGTTAATTCTAGAAAAGACAAGCAGATCATAAATCAAGCATACAGTTCTATTTCATCAGCAAGCATAAGCCAGCTAAAAAGATAACACAGAGTAATTTGTAAATTTATAGGCTTTCTTTTCTTTTGTAAAATGAAGCCCACCCTTAGATCCAGTAAAATAAGTTTTGTCAGTGCTGAGAGTGTTAGTAAGTGGAAAATAGTAGGAAAAAGCTAGAAAAGGCATAACCATTGTGGTGAGCAGCCAAAGCAATGTTAAAGCAGAGTAAGGCATAAATAAGGTATAATAATGTATAAAATATAGCTGCCACATACTTTTGTCAGAATAAAATCTAAAATTGTTGCTAATGCCAAATCTGTTAGCTCAGTCCCAGTGTCCATAATAAGGTCTTCTTTTAGTGAAAGTCCTGTTTTCATCTGGCCTCGGCTGTCCTACAGAGACATTTAGTCAAGATGGAGTTTTTTTTTTTTTTACTGTCTTTAACCAAGGATATACAAGAAGCCAGGCAGGTGCAAAGACAATTGACAAGCAGTGACAACTGCTGCTTTGCAAATGCAGCATTCTTCACTGGAGATTTGGGAACTCTTAAGTATACATTTTTGCAGTGTTAGAGCACCCTGCAGATCTTACCTAACTAAGGTTCTGAAAGATCCTGTACTTCTATCAGGTTAATTTTGGCATTTTTTTCCCATGCTAGAAAATGACCACCTGCTTACATATTTTCACTGAAAACAGTATGCACCTAAAAGAGATTTCTGAGTTAGGACATTAGGTGCTGACCTACCCATTGGTACCTAATGGTCCAAAAGTCAGGTTAGTACATGTAGCTGCCACCCAAATTTAGAGGACATGTAATCAGGCTCCAAGAAGATACAGGTGCTCTTTCTCCACTGAGAACTGCACTGGTAGATCTTCTCAACGGATGGAGACCCTACCCAACTGCTGTAGTCTCTTCTTTATCACACAGGTGCTTGAAACATGTAATATATTTCACAAAACCTCTGTATGAGATTGTCCATTGTACGTGAAAATCAATTATCCTTGTTTTTTGGACCAGTTTGTCAGACTTAAATTAGCGTAAAAACTTCCTACATTTGTAACCTTCAGCATGACGTGCAGAGCACTGAATCCCCTACTAAAAACTACAACTGCTAGAAAAGATAAAAGATACCATCTTAATATATTGGATCACTCAAGCACTGTTGGGTCTGCTGGCCTTTTTAGCCTCAGAGGGTGCATTGTTTTCCCCTCTGTTCCTAAGACTGTAAAAATAATACAATGTTAGGCATTTCACCCCCAGTTATGATAGAGGAAAATTACACTAAAAAGATGGACATGAGTGTGTAAGGTTTTCTTCATTTTAAATCTTTGCAGACTTGTGGCATCAGAGACTACTGGTATTTTAGGTCTGCATCAGCTTGCCTTCTGAACACAGGAGTCTGCTGAAGAGCAAACTCGGCAATCTCTGCATGGTCAGATGATAACTGATATATCTAGCTATCTTTTATTTAGCATACTAACAAATTATATATATTCTCACTTGGACAGAAGAATTTTTAGTTCTGTAGTTTTCTAAATATATAAGATCCAGTGTGGCACTGTACTATAAAATGAATCAAGTACAGTTATTTCAGACTTGTATCAATATAAATGAGATTAGAATCTGGACCTGCTTTCTTTTGGAAAGAGAATTTTGAATTTTAAGCCTGATCTCTGCAAGTCAACAATTTTCTTCATTAGGACTTCAGCATTTCATTATATAGTACTACAAGCTAATTGCAAATGCATCTATATTCTTTATTAATAAGAATTGTGAGTATCCGTTAAAAAATAACACCATGCATCCAAATCCAACACAGCACTCAGAGTTTATAACCTGCTTCGGCCTGAGACTATGAAAGGTTTGGGCCGAATATTATGCTTGTGTTCAAAGTAGTTGATATCCTGAAAAGAAAAGAGGGTTAAAATAACTTCCTTCAGTCTATAAATGCTTATTTCTAGATAAAAAGTAGTTTCCAAATTTGGAAAATAGTAAACGTGAAGTAATCATGTTTATTATTTACATTCCTGGTCTCAAAATACAGCCACTTTGGTATTCAGAGACTCTGAGTGTAAGAGGGAAGGGTGAAACGTAGTGTTCAACCTAGTTCAGAGAGCAAATTTTAGCTACCTGCAGAGTTGCTACCACACAGCTGAATGCATCATTTTCAGTGTTGGGGGAAAAAAAAAAAATCTTCATTGATCACTAGTTTTTGGAGACTCGATTAGCTCCTGTTTATCAGCAAACAGCAAGAGCTGGACTTTTTAATTGAAAACAAAACAATGCGGTTAGCACAAATGAGCATATAATATAAGTAAACACCGGTACTCACTTGGGAGATGAGTTTGAAATGAGCCCCCTCAGTTGTCCGTGAAGAGCATCTTGTATATTGCCAGATGAATAGAGCCCAATTGGAGAATTATAGGAGGAGCTCACTACCTGTCTTTTGTCATCAATATTTGCTGCTGCAACAAAAGGCTGGGCCCTTCTGTTGTGAGCTGTACCAATAGGCTTGAATTCCTGTACATAATAGGCAGACAAAATACACAAAGCTACAATGCACACCAAAGCTGGCAATGAGTAAAACTGACAACATCAGTTAATCTCTGTTAATCTCTGCATTTTTCTACTTTTGCAACTCTGTTATATTTTAACTGGTGCAAACATACTATACATTTTCCATTTATTTTCTATATGCTACGTAAGCCAAAGGCATTCAGAAATTATTATTTTTCAGCCTCAGGACAAACAAAAGGCCTACCATGTTTGTAAACAGTGTCGAATTTTAGTAATTTAGCAGGAAATTTTAGGGATGAAATTTTTTCAAATCAAGGATAATTCTTTTTATTATTATATTATAATAACCTGTTGTAGGAGCACTGTTTGTAAGCTTTGATAGTTTACTTTATTCTTGTAGAAACATTTCATATATAGTTAGCTTAATTGCTTCCCTTCATGGTTCTATTTCTGCTGTTTTGTCATACATTGATGGACATTTAGCAGCAGTAGTCTTGAATAGGTTTCAGATTGATGCCATCTTTCTGAAGTGATTCAGTACTTTGAGGTTTATTTGTACATCAAAAATTGTGACGCTGCATAATTCAAAGATAATATAAAAATCATTGTAAAAAAATAAACCCAGAAATGGGTAACTGGGAAATCATTCTGCCTATGTTCCTTTTTTTTTTTTTCCAGTTTTATTTATTATTGGCCCAGATCATTTCCTCCAGTTGGGGAATGCGTAGAGGTAAGATTTGAACCGAAATCTCCAATGTCATTTCAGATATCTTCCTATTTTCTTAACGGATGATGAGCAAGACTTTTGTCTGTATTAAAATATGCTCGTGCTGGGCACATTTGGGTGAGACACCTGACTCCTTGTCAGCTAAGGTCCATCACTAATCCAAACAGTACAGCCTTTGGAAGGAGTGGTACTGTCATCCGCTGAGCAGCTTCTGTGGTTCTTACAGCAAAAAAATAATAAATAACTGTGAATACTCAAATCCACAGAATAAATGAAGATAGTAAGATTAGACAAATGTCATATTTTTGACATCTACAGGTATTTATTTACTCCTCAAAGCATTATTTCCTTTTTCAGACAAGATCAGGTCTCTGTTCAAACTTTTGGTGAGCAGCTGAAAAAAAGTTGTGAAATCCGGAATGTGATTTGTGCCTTATGCTTTCATTTAAAACAACAGTTTCAGAAATATGTTTTCAAAGAGACCAACGAAAAGTCATGGTTATATAGGATGTGCAACCAGAAAATGCAAACAGCAAAAGCACTTCTACTAAATGGAGATGTTTAGCAGCAGTGCACTAGCACAGAATACAGAAGCAGCAGTTGGATAAATGAGCGCAATGATTTCACTTGCAGTCCTTTGTTTCTGTCTGGAAGAACAGAGCTGCAGCTGACTAAGTATATTAGTAAATGGAGGTGATTACTACAGTTTAGCCTCAGGTCTGCTTTATGAAAAATATTAACCTCTAAGTATTTTGAGTTAATTTATGTATGCGAGGTAAATACATGATACAAAACAAAAGCAAAAATATATGATACGAAACAAAAACAACTGGGAACACTGCTGTTTTATCCCCTTTTTATTTCTTGATGACAAAGGAACAGCACAGAAGACATGTGGCAAGTTTACAATTTAAAATTGTGAAACAAGAATTTGCAGTTAGTTAGGCTTACATTCTATTTTCTTTTTAATTTGTCTATTTATATAAAATGTCACTGACAGAACATACAGCAGCAAAAATAGTCCAGCTCTTGTGTTTATTGGATGTGATAAAATCAATGAAAATTCCTCCTTTAGTTCAAAATTTAAGCAAAAAAAATTGAATGCAATTCAAATTCTCAATCAGGAATATTCAAGAATCAAAGTATTCACTTATTTTTTTTTATAGCTGACTGGTGTCCTTTTGCAGGGCTAAATACTTTTTTCATTGTTAGTAGAACTAAAATGACTGTACCCTCACAAGTCCAAGGCAGCAGCCACCTGTATACGAATGCAGCAAGGACCGTACATTGATCGTCCTGGTGATAACTGGCAGGACAGTACCCGGATGTTTACATTCTGGAGGTAGTGCATCACTGACAGGTTCTATCTCTGAATGCTGTTATGGAAGAGGGGAAAGGTCCTCAAAGCTAATGAGCACACTCATTTTTCAATACTTGATTGTAAGCAGTACTATAGTATAAATTTATTTTTTATAATAGTAACATTTTTTATGTATATTTTTTAACTGCCCTATGTGTATTTATATTTCTTTGCAGTGTATTTATTTCTCCAAGGAAAGTATAGTGCCTTCCTTGGTCAAAGATTTAATCACACCAAACAAACAAAAAAAAAATCAAAGACTAAGAAAATGAATTAGCTGTAGCCACCTAATTGTGATCAAAACAAATCCATTCTTTTATATGAGGTTAAAAGCAGATAGTAAATGAGAAAAAAAAAAATCCATAGATCGTAACATTGTTTTGCACAGACGAAAAGTTATTATGTTAAAGTTATTAAAGTTATAATGCAGAGTTCTTTTAAAAATGAATGTAGATTTTGTCATCTAGACAGATATACTTTCTCTTCCTATTTATATTGACATCCTTACTTTCTAAATTGTTTTGATATAGAATATGATGTATCAGTTACACTTCAAGCATTTTATTATTTCCTATTATTTTATCCATCACACTGTAGTTTGCTAAAGACAGACAAAATTAGGTGGCTAATTTTTAATGTGAGAATTCCAAAAGGAGCTTTTGGGAGTGGTTTTCGGTCTGCATTAACTACTTTAGGTTATATACTAGAACTACTGTCTCATGTTCCATGTTGGATTCCATGTTCCATGTTACTGGAGGAAAAAAGTTAGAGCTTATGTAAGGATATATATTTCCACAGAAATCTGCCTTGTTGCTTATCACAGTGATTTTTAGATTGGCAGGAAAAAAGATAGGTTTGGAGCATTGCACTGGCATATTCATGTTTGGGAGTGTATCTGTGAGAATGGATTGGTGAGTTTATTTACTGTACAGAATTTGTTGAAAAATTATCTTCTCAAATTTAATCTGGGGTGGTATGTTAATCTACCACAGAATAAATACTTTAACATATTTGCTTTGATCCTGGCCTCTCTCCCCACTCCTCTTGAGAATACAGCAAATATTCTTGGAGGTTAAAGAAGGAATGTCAGAGGAGCAAAGCTCTAGTTGCAGTTAACAGGCTGATGTCTGCTAATGAAATAGAGACTCCAGATAGCTTTGTGCAAGGCTCTGTGTGAGAAGTTGAGGAGGGAGGAGAATTTAAATCGATTGGATTTGCTTAGCTCATGTAAAGGGATCAAGCCGTTGCCATACAAAACATGGATACATTTTCATAACTTGCAGTGTTGTGTTGTAATATCAAAATGTATGGATGTGAAGAGATGCAGCAGTGATGGACCTCTCTCTTTAACTAACATCAACAAGATTTTTGGGATGTCATAGGTGCTTTGGAACCTATGGATTTGGAAACTTTGGAATTTGACACTTAACTCCAATTTGAAAACCTTTCTAATATGATGATGAATTCTCTGAAAGAGATAAAGTGACTTAAATAATATTTGAATGAAAGGAGGTATTTTCATTTCATAACAAAACTGTGTGATATATCTTGTTTTAAAGAAAAATGAGAATGTGTTGTGATTTGTTAGATTTTTCTTTTTCCTTTTTTTTTTTTTTTTTCTCAGCAAAATTAGGTAATCCAATCAGGTAAAACAATGTCTGTATATATAATATGTTTTATGACTCACATTAGCTTAAACTGGCAAATGATGGATGAAATGCTATCCAAAGTTTTAATAACTATGAGTGAGATCATTTAGAGTGGAAAAAAACAGAGATGGACAGTGTAGTTATAAGAATTCATACCTGTGGTTCAGCTTCCAAGTTTATCTTGAAAGGGTGTGCTTTGCCATCTTCTGACACTTGTGGAGACCATAATTTAGTTTCTGTCCTGTAAAAAAAAGAAGGTAGGCAGAAATAAAATAGCTTTAATTCTTTAATAATTGCTATAGTCTATATAAAATAAAATGCAGTCTGAAAATTGGCAGTTTTTTCTATTGGCTTAAAAATTCTTTAACAAAATATTTTGTGTATTATATTTTACTAACAATGGAAAATGTGCATTTTTTAATGATGTAGAAATATCAGGAAGTAATATATCAAGTTACTAATTACTTCTCAGTATTTTACAAAAATAAGAGAATAAATTAATAATATTGAACAACAAGATGATTTTTTATAATGACTGTAACATTCATTTGCGGTCTGCTTTTCAAAGTAAGGGAAGTGCAGTTCTATATATGTGAAGTGTATATGCCATAGAAGTTACACAGGTGATTCTTTAAGCTTGAGTAATGTCAGTTACAATTTTGGTTTTGTTGTCAGTGGGAAGTTTTGCCATTCATTTTAAAATAACGTAATTACTTGTAAAATAATGTAAAAATTAGTATAGTGTGTTTACAGTAGTGCTGTTGGTTATGTAAGTATCAATATTTAATATTTTAAAATATACACACATTTCATATGCAGAATTACACTTACTGTACTTAGAAAATTCTTTCCTGAGAGAGTTGCTAAATGACATATATCAGCTTGCAGTAGAACCTGGAATTAAATATAGAAATTTCTGAACCTACTTCTGGGCTCTAGTAACTAAATAATGCACCTTTTAAGAAAAATACATCCTTATTTGGAAAGAAATATGGTGGCCAGTTGTAACAAAATGCCATGCCTCTTGAGAGCCTGCCATAGGTCAGAGCTGTTTGCTTCTTGGAGCCAGCTGGGAAGCATGCCAGGTGGTTCAGATTAAAGGCTGAGCAATCTCAGCTAGGAAATGCGGTGATGCAAGGTGTTTTTCTTGGTGACTTTAGTGAAGAGGAAGAAAAGCAAAAATATCTGGATTCTGGTAAGGGATTTTCTGTATATTGCTTTGCAAATCCTTTATTTGATGAAATGCTTTGTTCCTATAGATATGTGCTTTAAAAAAAAAGTCCTGAAAGCCTGATGAGATGTTGTTTTCCTTAACTGGGAAGGTAATGCTAGCAACTTTGCTTGTCCATGTGAGCACCTGCAGCTGAGGGAGCTCTGCTCACAGAGAGATAAATGCACGTGGGTAGCTGGTTGAGGTTTTTATTGTGGTGCTTTTCAGTGGTTTAGCTGACAAGCATTTGAAGAGTTAGTTGTTTACAGAAAACCAAGGTAGGGTTTGTGAAGTAAGTGGAAGGAGAAGGTGGTATGGAACTCGCAACATAGGTCGTGAGTAGCCTGAGGGAAGCTGCTCTTCTTGTGCCTGAAGAAACAAGTGGTGTAGGGGCTCTTGCCTGATCTGCAGTTGATGAAGTAAATCCGGATTTTCTTAAACCATTCTGAACAGTTACTTTGCATAATTGTTTAGTTGGGTCATATCTTCTTTCAGTAGTGAGCAGATATGTGCATGTATACATACCTTTCAATTTTCAAACAAAGCTGATGGACAGCTGCTTTAATTTTCTCCTGGGCATCATTATGTGTCATGTTTTCTGTGCTTTGGCCATCAATAGCCACAATAGTGTCACCAGGGCACAGGTTGGCAGCTGAAGCCTTCCCTCCAGGTGTAATCTGAGGGGAAAAAAAAAAAAAAATCCATTTTAACTTAAGCACCCTACATACATAAAAACTGGTAGAGAAAATGAACTTTACCAGGCTTCCCTGTTTTTTATGGGATTGTGGGGAAAAAATGGGACTGTGAACTACTATTACTACTCAAAAGAAACTAAATTCATAATTTTGCTGGTCCCTCTATAGTTCAGTTGTCAACTCATCATTTAAATGCTTTATACATCATAGCTTCAAACTAGATTAAAATTACCTTCACATTTCTGCATTATGTAGTTTATGCCTCTGTTTTCTATATTTACTGTAACTTGTCTTTGAATCTCCCTTTCTAGATTCTATTGTAAAATTTACTTGGAAAAAGGAGGTAAATTCTCCCTTGCAACTTGGTATGCCAACAGAGTAGCACATCTCGGGCAGTTAAACTACTGAACGTTCACATGCACGATGTGCTATTGACTGCGCAAAATAGCCACTTGTGATCTTACGGCCCTTAAAGGAAATGTAACAGCAGTTAGTGTATTTCCTGTTGTTCTGGCCTCTTGTGCTGTATTTTTGAGTAATAGCTATGATAATACCAAACCTACATTTTGCTCTTTACAAGTGTTTATTCCAGATCCTGAGCTCCTTAAAGTACCAAATCCCATTGCATTTATGTAACAGAGACTCTGGACCTTCAAGCTGGTCTATGCAAAGTAATTCAAATTCCTCCTGGAAACATAATGAAGATAGTGACACTTACAGAAACAGCTCTGAGCTTATCTCTTTGTGCTTTTTATTTTTTATTGCCTAGGTAATCATCTACTATTTCACAGTTAAAATAACTGAAATGAAACTTTCTTTCTGTTTTAAAATAACCACTGTAGAGAGGCCATGATCTTGGACGCTAGTTAAGCGTATTCTAGAGATCTTTACTTGGCATCATCTGACTTCTGCTACTGTTTCATCGTTTAAACAAGCCCTTGGTTACGGAGTGGGATTCAGGTCCCTTAGCATAGGCACCTATTGCCATTTTAGGTGACCTTGAGTATCCAAGACAAAAACATGAAATGGATAGGCGTAGCACAAGAATTTCCGGAATTCAGCCTATCTGGAACAGCAGAGGGGGACAGGTTGGTGCATCTAAAAATAACACTAACGGCTTATGGTTAAGCAAATGAATCCCAATGTGAAGTAGCCATGTGTGATTACAGGCTTAAGGGAGCAGCGCTTTTTTTTGTGTGTGTGTGTGTGTGTGTGTGTGTGTGTGTGTGTGCGCGCACGTGTGTGCATATATAAAATTCTGCCATATGTGAAGTAAAAAAGGTATGGGACAGAGTTAATTTCACTGTGTGGTCTGTGAAAGTCGAAGCAAGTAGTGTCTGAGTGATTAAAAGCAATGAAGTGTTTCAGAGGACTAAAGAACATCATATGGCCTAAGCTGCCCAGTGTGTCTTCAGTATGTTCTGAACCCAGCTATGCTGAATGGAGTGGTCTGTATCGCCTGTGCAGGCTGTCAGTATTGGCTGTCAGCATTAAAAAAAGTGGATAGAAATGATTTTTGTTTTCTCTGTATCAAACTGGAGTGCACGTGCTATCACCAAGTCAATTAGGCAAACTTGCTGAGTTGGTACTTGCAGTCATTTGTAGGTTTTTGCCTTCTGTTCGCTAAAAAGATACATGAAGTGTTAAGGTACCTGAACAATCAGTCTGAGTATGAACCAGTGAAGTCGCTTGTAAATTCTAAATCTGGAGGCTCTGAAATTATCTGCTTCTCAGTCTGTAACAGCTGTGACTGTAAATGAGCTACACTGCTTGCCACTTACACAGCTGTAATAATGAAGGTGCAGAGTTACAATCATGCTTGTTGCTGTAACCTGGATAGGACCCTGGTACTGAGATAGGACCCTGGCTCATGAAGCAGCATCTGCCCAACAAGGTAAATATACTTGCAGCTATGCTGCCAGCAGAACCTAGACTGCCTTGTGAAGTAATGCACGATTCTTTAGATTTTCTTACTGTTCTCACCAGCTCCAGGGATACTGCTGAATGATTGGTGGCCATTTGGTGCAGCAAAGAGGGCAAGAATCCTCATTTCCCTACTGTTGAGCTGAGTTGTTTATTGTTGGGCTTCTGGGCCTTGTCTGTGGGGTCTTAACCCCTTGATGGGAGTGCGGAACCCTTCTTGCCCCCGTGTTCTGAGGAGCAGATCTATCTGCCCTAGCGAGTGCCATATGCACAGTGTTTGCCCATGGTGCTTGCTCCCTGCTGGCTGAGACAGGTCTTTTTGGGGCCTGTGGCAGTTCCAGCCTTTGTCTGCAAGGCACAGGGCTCTACAGGATGTCTCTTCTGCTGTCCTGTAGGAATCTCACGTTTGGATAAATACAAGGATGTGTGTTGGGGCAATTCTGTTATGAAACTTTGAAGAATAACTCTCTTTATAGAGTGCATCTGTTTTCAAAAAAAAAAAAAAAAAAAAAAAATTTACGCATCTTTTAAGAGAATTAAGAACATCTACAAGGAAAGTGGATAACCATTAAGTTGGATTAATATAAATATGTTCATTAAAATCTGTAAGATTAAGATTTATATTGAAAGTTGCAAAACTTGTAAATCTAGAGTTTATAACAGATTTTACCATTCCCTCTAACCTATATAAAATCTAATAGTTTCTATATTGCTTTATTCAACATGTCTTATTCGAAGTTTGAATTCATCTAAATATTTTTAGATGCAGATTTTGACCTAAAATACTATCTTCTGTTCAAAATAGACTGAAATAATTCTGTTTCATTAAGGCTAGGTTTTTGATCAGTCTCATTGCTATAACTTCTTTGCAGTTATGTAAGGTTACAGAGATTTAAAGAAATGTTTCAGTATTTTTAATTAATTTGTTATTTCTATGCATAGCAGAATATGCCTATTTTTAGTCCCCTGTTCTTATCTTCCCAAGAATCATGATCTGTGTGTGTGGTGGTATTTTTTTTTTTTTTTTTTTTTCTCCTGACAGGTGTATGATGATCCCTTGTTGTGCTGTCTGTTTCTTGGACAACTCCCCGTAAAGACTTTTGGTTGTTGAACAAGAGATAGAGCTAACCAAACTTATCTCTGTCGCAGTGTTTTATTCAAAAGGTGTTTGAAAACAGCTTTTGTATTATGGCTGTAATTGCTAAAAATATTTCCTGTCATGACAACTAAGTCAAATGTGGATGCGCTGTGGGTGATGCTTTTGTCAAAAGGAAAATCTAGGCCCCAAAAAGCAGAGCATATGAATTTTGCACCACCTCTTGGGAGCCCCTGCATGAATGCTTACTAGGGTTTCTTAGGATGGTATATTGCAGCAACAAAAATATTGATGTTAAACAACAAGTTTACTACATTCCTGCATTTGAACTAAGGAAACTTAAACCTGCTCCTTTTCATATATATATTTTTTTTTTTATAATTTCATAGTTTTACATGCAGTCTGGTTTGTTTATTAAGCAGTGCCATAATCTATTAGAAGCTGGCTGTTTATGCCCTGTGAGGCATTTGGTAGGTATGAGTCAATTGTAAAATTGCTTATTCTTTAGAAAGTTACATTTATAGTAACGTCCTTTGTTAGTGCAGTTAAACTTCATGGGACTTAATCTAAACACAGAGAAAATACAAACCAGACACTGCTAAAATATTTTTCGTTAGAGATAATGGAAAGTACTTTTCCTTTGGAGGCCCATAAAAGGCAATGAAGGCCCCAAAACATCCAGAGGGATTTTTTTCTTCTGTTTCTCCAAAGGTTTTATGTCCTGCTAATACTTGTTATGAGGTTACATAAAGCCAAATAGTATCATTCTCTTTTATTTCTTTTTAAAATAACAGGTAAATTCTGTTATGCTTATATGAATCTGGAGTAAATAATGGATTGAAATTAATTTGTACCTCTATATTGTGTGAAATGCTGGTGTTTAACCAGCCACAACTCCTGTTCAGGAGCATACTTGCTGCAAGGCATCACTGGTGATATTCATCCTTCAAGACTCTTGGCATTTATTTAATACCAGACATAGTGTATACATGGAGTCATAGTGCAGTGCTTTTTCTTTTTGAAGGGCGGGGGGATCATAAACCCCATGTCGGTATGCCTGACATACTTAAAATCAGCAAAAATATAAGGAAATATAATTCTAGTGTCTGACGTGTTTAAACACAATTTATAAAATACACAAGTTATAAAAATATGTATTCCATCTTTTAGATCTATGTCTGTAGACACAGATTGATGACATAGATCCATTGCCTTTGCTGGCAATTCACAGCTCTTGATATAACTAAGTGGGTGTCACATTAATCTTCTAACAGTTGGCACAAAGAGTTCCCGAAGCACAAACAGGAGGGGCAGCTGCAGAGAGGTCTTTTCTCCTAGTGGGCAGCCTGGCTACTCACAGAAATGATGGAAGTGGGGTCTGGCTTTTAATAAGCTCCAAACTTATTTTCTCATCTGAATGCATGGGGAAATGCTGTTACAACACCACAGTTTTGCTAGTACTGAGGCACTGGAATTTAATTTTTGAGGCATAAATAAAAATGCAGTTTAAACTCTTTGAGCACTAAAATAATCCCACAAGTATGTTACTTATTAAAACCTATTAGCTCTCAGCTAACTTCTCAAAAGTAGCAACTCCTTGCTTATTAAGACTTCATCTGCGTCACTGAACTCGAAAGTAAAGGGCAAAAACACAAATTAATAAATGTAATAGAAAATAGAATAGATACATACCCTGGTTATGATTAAGGGCTGGTTAAAATCTATTCCTCCCGAGAGCCTGAAACCCCAGGGCGCGGGTCCTGGGAGAATAACGTTCTGGGGCATGGTGCGGGGGCTCGGTCCTGGCCGCCGCGGCCCTTGCTTGCAGGAGTGTGCCGAGCGGGGCTGTCAGCGGGCTGCCTGCTGGACAGGGCAGCAGGCCTCGGGGGCTTGGGAGCGTCACCCGCGCGCCACTTTATCCCTGCTCCGCCTGTGACGTCAGCGGGTCCCTCGGCTTCTCCACCCACATGGGGGAGTATCAGGCTCGGACAAATAAAGTCTGAATGTTGGAAAGTTTACAACAAATACATCAGCTTTATCTGCTGCTTCAGCGGCCCCCTAAGCCCTACTCTCAGTACGCATCGGGTTGCAACGTCCTTCTGATTTCTTAAAGCAGTGCTGTTATCCGTTTGTGACAGCTGCTTTCGTTGCCAGGGCTTGTTTTAACCCAGCGACACACTGTTCTGACTGTGTTCCCTTATCTATTTCACATGAACAGAATTGCTGATGGTGATATTTCCTTCTCAAAGTACTGTTTTACATCTTGCCTTATTATGCAGCAAGTCTTTCTTGTAGCCTTTCTATCCGGCTACTTCAACTGAGTTTTTAAGCAACAGCCACTTGAGTACGATGAAGTAATTAGTGACCTGAAACATTTGTACAGATGACACACACACACACACACACACATCTCATTACTGGGCAAAGAAATGAAATATTAATTGATGGCGTTTCTTTCTAGCCTCGTAATCTGAGCTTTCTTCAGGGTAGTTGTGTTTGCCTTCTCTTGGTTGCTGGTGTCGCTATGCGATCCTTTTGACTTTCTTGCGTCAGCATATTCTGCTTGATTTTGACTTTATTTTGCTCCAAAAGAGCAATTTCTAGTATTCTGGTTCACTTTCTTATGATGCTATTACAGATTTCTTTTTAGATGTATGTTAACAAAATGATGTTCTTTCCAATATGTCTTTGCCCAGAGTTTGGCCTGTTTTGTGACAGCATCTATGCTTCTGGACGACAAGTTGACCATGAGGCAGCAGTGTGCCCTCGTGGCCAAGAAGGCCAATGGGATCCTGGGGTGTATTAGG
>JAYECN011272418.1:71937-83021 GCA_035222435.1 Microcambeva ribeirae | reverse complement strand
GGTCAGCTGATAATAAAGAGTGAATAAGATATTTGGTTGTCTTGGGTAATTATCCATTGTGCCACTCTTTTTTTTTTATTCAGAGGGTCAAGCACTTGTATTCATGTTGCGTTTTATGCCAAAAAAGGCCAAGCACGACACAACGTTTATGAAGGTGCCACAATGCTACAGCAGGTTGTGTTACTCCCTCATATCAACATAATTGTGTAGATCATATTTTCTCATCTCTGATTTCCTCCTACCACCCAGACATTAGAAGAAGAAGAATCGACTATGCCAAACTTCCTACTAGGTGTCGTTGGATAAGAGCTCTGTGATGAATTGGTGTATTTTTGTCTTGAACCGCTTTTACTAATAGCTTTGCAACTTGTAGTGCTTCTGCTGGCCAACCCTGCATGAATTATATGTATAAAAGATTCACTTTTTCTGCTCGAGTAATAAAATAAGGAGTTTGAAAAGCAAATATGGTCAGAGGAGGAAAGGAAAGGTCGGGGGGGGGGGAGCAAGAGAGAGCACAGCAGCTGCCTTTCTGAGATTAGATCTCAAAAACATTTGTTTGGTCATCTTGGCCACACCTCAGGTTTTGATGATATTTAAAACACCAAGAAAAATATTTGAAAAATTACAAAAATCAGCACTGTAAAAGACAACTGCACAGAAAATAAGCAAAAACATTTAAGGAGATGCCTGAAACGGGAAGGAGTTATTTTCCCTGCCTACCCATATTGTCCTATAAACAACAGGAGCTGAGAACTTACAGCAATTTCTAGGCCAAAAAAAATATACCATTGGTGGCGCTTACTCTTCTACTCTTGTAAGCACTAAATCAAACAATTGTTATTAAAAACAGCTTTTTCTGAACAGGATCCTGACTCATACGTGTTTTCCTGACTCTGACCATTGACAGAATGAAACTACTGAGACATAGTAGGAAGACCTAGGAGGGAAATTACAAAGAAACAAACAAACAAAAAGCCAAAGAATTCAACCAAAACACAATAACACACACACAGGTAGTTTGAGCGCGTTCTATTTCAGGCATCGTTCAGCTGTAAAGGTCTGCCTCTGGAGATATTTTAACCAGCACTGTAACCAACACAAAACTTCCCTAGTAGTTTTATACCCTTCTCAAGTCATACATACTGCGCAATACCCTTCTCAAGCCCTGATACTGCACAAAAAGGTGCTATAGCTAAAAGAACTTGGCCTCAACACAAACACAAGACACGACATAGCTGTCCTCTTGCTCATGGCATTGTATAAGTTACACTTTTTATGTTCATTAACTGCAGGATGCAGTTAGTGAAGCCTAGAATGTTTGCATCATGACTATCATATCCCTTGGCATTGCGACCTTTAGGAAAAGTCAGCTATCACACTTTGGCATTTGGATGTTTCAAGACCATCTTAAGACTTTACACTTTGGTTCCAGTAGAAGAAGTTCCCTTAGCTGTATCCTTCATTCCACAAATCAGTCTTTTAAACTCACATTCTTACTCAAGGTCTGCCTTGAGCATCTGTCCTTACATACCTCTCTGAACACTCCCTAAGGAACATGCTTTCAGATGGAGTATTTAAATAATTCTCTCACCTTTAAACCCCAAATCTATATTTATCGACCTCTGAAAGAGTTATCAGCTAAACAGTTTTCCAAAATGCCACATTTTGTTCTATAGCAAAATGAATTTACACTATAAACGTAAAACTTTGCCTATAAACAAGTATCTACGCACACGATAAAGAAACTAGCAAGAGAAAAATGGATCTCTGTAGTAAACGAGGGTGCAGAGAAGGGGAGGAGGACTTGAAAGCGGAGGAAGAAATGAACCTTTTCTCCCTCGAGTAAGTGGGGTCCAATTCTTTTCTCAGTACATGAACATCAAATTATATGCAGTTCTGTGAAAATGGCTCATCCAATGAATGTGGATCAGGATTCTTGAACCCTGAACTATTTTATCTATGGGAAATTAACATTATATTTAAAGTACCTTATTCTGATTAAATGTCTTACTGCTCTCTACAATATGTTTGACAGTGGTTATTTAATATAATTATTCAGACTAATATTGAGTCAAATCAAATTTTTTTTTTTATGCTCTCAAATACTGAGCTGATATATCCACGTATTCCTATTTCAGTTCCTGCTACTCTTTACCTTACTTGGTAAAGTTCATTGAACAGACTTCTGAGCCATTGTCTTTTATCTTCTAATAATAAAACGCATTCTGTTTTTATGTAGTGTCCATAATGTTCACTATAACAAAAACCATTTTATAAAGAGACTGTTCCAGAGCAAAGAGAGAGGGGAAAAAAACAGCGTTTAAAAGGCCTATTTAATATTACAGTCCTCAGGATACTGCAAAATGCCTCCCAAGGCTTGGATGTCATCATAGTCAATGAGCCATGGTCAGAACACTACCCACTGGTACCACTTCGGTTGACAATTATTCTTTTTGAAGATATTTGTAACTATGGATTTGCTGCATCTATATATACATAGAGAGAGAGAGAAAGAGAACACACATGTGAGAATAACTTTGCAAGCAGCTTAGTAGTCAAAATTATGTTCTTTATACTGATGCTGCCCCATTTAATGGTCTGCATAAATAGTTATAATGGAAGGGGATGTTTCATATTCTACGAAATATTTTTGACCAGTACATAAGAATTAAAGTTTGTGTTCACTGTTTAACCAAGCAGCACATTTTAATATATTAGAAAGTACTGTTAGTGCAGGAGTGATGTTCTCTCTTCTTCTCCCAACCCCTGCAGCAACCTGAGATCCTCTCTGTCCTTCAGCATGCTGATTTCCCTTATTTCCTTAAGTGTACCAAAGTGCCCTTCATAAGATATATCTAATTCAGGCTTTTTTTTTTTTTTTTTTTTTTTTTTTAAATGAAAAGCTTAACAGAGGATGTTATCCATCACATGCAAATTTGCAAAATATCTGAAGGAGATATTTTTTAAAAAGTTATCAATAATTGCAAATTCCTTTCACCTGTTTGTCATCCTCAGCTTTCCTTTGCCTGTGGAAACCCTGATAGACCATATTCCTTTGTTAATTTGGGGTCTGACCTGGGCCTGAATTCTAACTCCCTGATATGTTGAGTAAAGTAAATTGCCGAGCTGCTGCCCTACTGATTGGGGCAGTTTTATACACTGTTTCGCATATTTTCCAGTAATCAAAACCTATAACTGTCTTCCTCCACATCACTCAATGTGAGAAGATCAGTTCCCTCACAGTGATTTTTCACTAGCCTTAAAAAGAATTCCTAGAAAATGGAATTTTGTCAAATAGCTTTTCTGTTACCTGAATTCCTCCACAATCTCCTAGTTTCTCTGCTAACTGCCCTTTTAGATAGAGATTTTTGAGGTGGAGAATAACTGAAAGTGCCTATTTTCCTCTATTTTTGCTATCCAGTAGGTCATCACCTGGAGGAGCAGCAAGCTCATTGATATATTTTTCTTACCTCTCAGAGACCAAATTTTTTTTTTTTTTTTTTGTTTTTGTTTTTCTCATTATTTACCTCTTCAATTATTTGATCACCTGGGATTTTGTCTCATAAAGGAGCACAGAGAGCCAATCTGAGCTGAGAATTGTTCACTTTAAAGTGACGAGAAGCTGGGTACCAAGGGATTAAACATGTCACGTGCCTATAGCACATTGGCAGACAGTATTCAGAGTGCTGTTTATCATACAGACCAGGCAGCAAGGAATAAAGCAAAGATTCAAAAGTCATCTCCTACATTAGAAGCCTATATTAACCCAAGCACACACATCAAATACTATCATGGAAAATAAAATTATTTTGGTAAATCAAATAGATGCATAGCAATAAGAATGGACATTGCCTCTTGCAAGTAAGTAACATCAGTAATTACATTATCCTTCAGTCTATATCTTTCTACAAGGATGCCTACCACTGACATAAGCGCAGACACTTTTTAACACTGAGGATCCAACTTTGGATCTGACTCAGTGACTGCCCTTTCACTTACTGCCTCAGGACACAGTGCAAACCTTTTGCTCCCTTGAAAGTGGTTAGAGTCTGCAGGTATATTTTGCCTTTACAGCCCATAGGCTATTTTGATACATCCAGAAAATTCTCCATTCAAATTGCTGAAGTATTTCAAATGGTATTAAGTCTGTGGAGTTTCACCTCCCTAGGAATGTTCAGCAGTATTCAGAACTGGAGAGAGGAGAGAGAGAGAAAAAAAAAAAAAAAAAAAAGCTGAAAAGCTGTGATTGGGAATGCTCACTGCTCACCAAGACATTAATAAGTTCATGTCCTTAGGTCACACAATATGGCCATTCGAATTTTTTGAAGTTACATGAGTTATATATGTCTTTTATGGGTGTTTGGTAGTATCTTTACAAATTTCTACCTCACATTACGTATCAGAGACACGAGGCCTCCTAAAGAGGACCTTTTCAATGAAGATATGTAATGCAAGCAAAAGCAGCAGTAGCAGATTTACAAGCAGGGTTGATGCTGTAACTCCTTATTCTTGATGGACCGAGGAAAAGGCACTTACATGGAAAGCTGGGCATCTGTAAGACTCTTTAACCACTAAATATGCACATGTAACCTAAACTTTGCCAAATCATAAAGCACCAGTTAATAGCTTGGCTCATTAATTATATACCAGGAAAGAGAGTCGCCTGAAGTGCCTATAGATAGAGGTATTTAGGTTGGGAAACAAGTGAGAGGAAGTCTGAGCAGTTGCAGAGCTGTGATATCTTTGGAATTACACAAACGTACAATAGCACAGTGTTGGATCTTCTAGGGAAAAACAAGATGACAAAAGGCAGCACAGCTGGAGTACCAGCAATCCCAAAGATTTCTGGATGGTTTTGAACATGACTCTTGACAAAGATCTAAGGTGAAGAGGCCAAGTAGGAGAGGCATTCTGCTAGATCTGCTGTTCAAGATAAAGGAGAAACTGGTTGAGGATTTTGTAGTCCATGTGAGCCTTGGGAGCACTGACCATGAAATGGTAGAGTTTAAGATCCTGTGGGAAGCAAGAACTTCAGAAAAACATACTGGTTTGTTCACAGAAACTGGTAGGATCCCTGAAGAACAAAGGAATCCAGGAAAATGAACTCCACTGGTCCCTGCAAGCAAACAGCTCCTCTGTGGACCCTGTCAACACTGGGGAATGCAGTTAGTTATCACAGACTAGTCTCGCATCGATTCTGTTCACGCTCAGCAGCATTAGGCAAGTAATTCATCTAGCGTATAGGGACTCCAGGTATCAAAGTCCAGAACATGGCAGCTGCTTAGGGGCACCTCAGTCTGAGGCATTCAGAGTGGCAGCAGGAGACTTAAGCCTTCTCTTGTAGCAAAATTCTCTGCGAAAAAAACGTATTCTGAAAGCATGGAAGAAAACGTCAGATAAATGGTTTTGAACGTTTCTCCAGAAGATCTTTAAAAATAAGAATAAAACAAAACAAATAGATGAAAAAATCTCTGAAGAAGTTTTCTGTCGACTTTTGAATTTTATTTTGTTATTAGCACTGAATAAGATTGTTTCAAGGTCAAGCATATCTCCAGTCTGAGACTCGCCTGGGATCTGGTAGTTCTCAGAGCTTCTAGGGTGTTTACTCTGATTGAGATCCTAGACATACTGAGGGCAATAGGAGAAATATGCCCAGAGCACAGACTTGATTGTTCAGTCTTGGTATTCTGTTACTACTGAGTCTTTCATTAGTTCAGTGATACAGAACTAATTCTGTACAGAATGAAGTGTACTCACAAGTCACTCTTGGCATTATTTTGAAAGCCTAAAAGGCATAATTATTTCTGTGACCCTCTCGTCTCACAATCTAGGGTGTTCTCTTCTCACAACCTATAACATGTACGGAAGCACCAGCACTTACCAAAAACAGGGGACATGCCAAACATTTCTTCTTAACAAAACAACTGATGATGAAAACAAAAGTTGATGCCATAGTGACTGCGTAACCTTTAGCATTTTTATTCCTGTCAAGTCACATATGTTCATTTCCATTTCACCCGATTCTGTTTCTATTTGGGTTGACAAAGCTCCACTTCTCCCTCTGCCAGAGGTATTGCTATTGCAAGCTCATCCAAAAGGTCCTATGCCATGTTCTAGTTGCCTGCCTTAGACACTGAATCCATGTTGCCGTAAACGGAACATAAAGCTGATCACAGTATGGAAAAAAAAAAAATTACTTTGATCATCAGTAGTGCAACCTCAACTTTCAGCTCAATGATCTCCTACTTAGGAATCCAACCACACTGATGTTCATATACCTGTGTAACACTGCGTGAGGATCTCAAAATATCAAAATAAACAAGATCATGCCTGGGAGATGGGGGAATTTCATTGCCTCCATATTATCCATGAGCAAGAGAACCATCAGAGATGTTAGTGACATTTAACCAAGGTCAAATGATAGCAGGTGCAAGGCAAAGCTAGAAATACAAGCCAAAAGCACAAAGTGATGCATTTTGCAAACATCATTTTGTTGTAGCTAAAGTTATTGCCTGAGAATGTTTACAGCACAGAGAAGCATGAGCTAAAACCTAGGCTCAAATTCTCCTAAAGAACTCATAGGAGAATTTCCTAGGATTTTGTCCTCATTAATTAATTATATTACTTATTCTCAGTAGGGATGTGACAACCATATCCGAGTTTAGGAGCAGTTTATGTCTTTTTTTCTTAAAGAAGCTTTTTTCGGAAAAGAAATCAAACCACAGGGAATGGCATGTATTTGACTGCTGTTTATTCCTCACTGAGTCACAGCACATTCAATTCTATGTTCAATTCTGTCCTCCCCTTCCTCTCTGACTCTGGGGACAGCCTGCCCCATTCTATTTTGATGATGGCATATGACTTTTATGCTGGGACATCCTGTATAGTGGGACATTAAAAAGATAGCAACAATGTTTGATGGCAAGACACAAACTCAAGTACATACCACGGCCTGTTAAGCAGCTGTCAAGGGAACAGAACTTCCAAGTCTTTGCAAAACTCTAAAATATTTATTTTTTAATTACACAGGAATAGCCAAGTAGAACAAAAGACAAGAAAAGCAGCCCATTGTGGTTGAAAGGGCTTTTTTTCCATATCCATAATTAAGAAATTCATAAAAGATGGATGAAATATGGTATATGAAGGAGACAGAATGAGAAATTTGGGGGGAGGTAGGATGCAGATGAGGAAAACTAAGGATATTTCATACCAGTATCAAGGAGGACGTTCAAACAGTAAAGTTCTCTGGTTTACTCCATGCATATGTATTGTAATTTAAGTCACCCTTTACCAGGTCATTTGAGAGTTAATTGCAGTAACATCTTTTAATTTAATCAAAATGTACTTTTATGCCTCTCTGACCTAAGAGCAGGTCCTAGAAAGAACTTCTTCCAAATCTGGAAATGGCAAAATTACATGAATTCTTCTAGCTAACTCTCTGGAAAAAGAATGTTATATATTCTCAAGAGTAATCCCATTTGATTTACATAGACTTTTTAGCACTTACCTAATTATTCATAAGCAAAGCTAAGCTTCAGATATGTAATGATTTTAAATCAGAAGGGACAGGGGGGAACACTTTTGTTTACTATGAAGAGCTGTGAAGATGAAAAGCATGACCAATTTTCAGCCCCTGAAACTGCTCAGCTCCTGACAAGGCTACCTAATGTCATATGTTTAGCATGTCTGCTATATTAGACAACCTTATTTTCTGAGAGCCAACCAAAGCAAATGTGTGGGGTATTTTTAGTTCACTTACACAACTTACTAGACCTTTCTGGTGAAGATTAAAGACGTAAGCAAAAACCTACACGGGATGTCATGGAGGTTTATGCAGCCCTCACATCCAGGGAAGGCTGCTGAATTTGTCCAGAGGTGATCTGAATAAAACAGCCAACCAACACCACACTGATGCTTGACATGATCAAAAAAGGGCACTTCGAAAATGATTTTTAAGTTGCAGTACTGTTGTTATTCATCTTCAATTGAATGAGTAAATGATCAGCATTTTCCTTCCTGTAAATCAGCATGCCCAGTCTGTTTCTAACTCGCTGAAATTGGCTTATCACAGAAATCAGGCAATATGTTTTAAAAACTCCAAAATCAAAAAGTCAAACAAAATCCGCCTCATGATTGGTTGGGGAGTGCCCCTTACAGAGAGGGCAAGCTGAAAACCGATTGTAGAAAAGACGACACGGGAGTCAGGATGCTTCTATCCTCGATCTGCTGGTTCAGGAGTGTACAGTTCCCCAGTGGCTGCTGTGCCTCATCTTCCAGCCTCACGTGTGCCTTTCAAATGTCCCCAGGGTTTTCAAATAACATTTCTTGCCTTTCTTTAGGCAGTTGAATCAGACTCTATCTTCTCTTCCATACAAAGACAAAAAAAATTAGGTGTTTACATGCAGGCTTTTTTGCTCACGACTTATGTCTAACCTCTCCATCTGGTCAAGAGAGTCACTGGAGCTGATAGGGATATTCATTTGCCCAGTCACAAGATCTTTGTTTAAGGTGAATTATTTTGCTCTCTCAGCTCCACAGAATGCACCAACAAGATACCCAGTTGCCTAAATATAGTTGTCTAGTAGCAGTAGAAATACCACGTGTAGCTGAGACATCTGCATGTAGCTGGAAGGTGGAACACATGGCCTACAGAAAACTCATGTCATCCTGAAGCAGTAGGAGCTGGAAGCCAGGTCATCGCATACAGCTACACAGTTGTGTTTATGCAAGTTAGTTGGGTCCTGGATTTCTAGCAACTATAACAGGAGCTTCAGCCCTTAGCTCACACTGAAGTGTACTAGGTGCCTGTAAGTAGGAGGCTAATTTTAGGTGTCTCAATTTCAAACTCCCATTCAATAGGCAGCCAGACTCATCTGACAAATTAATTAACAAACAAACAAACAGGAGTTAACAGCTTAATCCAGAACAATAATTCGTAAATTCAGGAGGAAAACATTAGATTTCAGAAATACAGCCCGGCCTTGCAGCTCACATGAAAAGCCCTCGTGACCCAGGAAGCCTTCGAGAGGCAGCTGGAACAAGATTCTTGGCATCACTGGTGGCTGGCTGCAGGGGGGAAATGGACTGCCCTCACAGCAAAGGCAATACCAAAAAAAACAAATCAATCAGAAAAGGCAAGACACAAGTGCAGTTTTGTACTTGCTGCAAGTTCACTACAAATTCCTCCACAATAGAAAAACTGGAAGGTGCAACAGGACGGAATCCTGTTGGAGCATCAGCAAAACTCTGAGAACAGGCACAGAATGTGTTAAATTAGCACAGCTACGCTTTCCTGTTTCTGAGAGAAAAGGGCTGTGGCACTCTTAAGATTAGTTGATCAACACTCCTTAAGGGGTAAGTTTTGCATAACTTGTCAGCAGAATGACAGGTGAAGCATTTGCTTTAAACAAGTACAAGGGAATGTACTTTGGAAGGAACAACTTAGCTGACTTGTATGCAGATAGGTTGCTAACTAATTCAGAGCCTTCGCACAAGAGAGACCGAAACGTCCACATGGACACCACTAAGTGGCCGCTTAGCCTCAATAGGCTGAAAGAAGGAACGAAAATAACACAAAGTTATCAACAACGTGAGAGAGATGCTACCTGAAGCCAGCCCACAAACTCACTTTCTTGTTACCTGCTCAAGTCCAGGCTCGGCCCTTTCCCCAAGGAAAAACACAAAACCTTGCTCTCACACACCACTCAGTTCTGTCATACACACAACACGCAATGATGCGCATATATTGGAAAACAGTTTTGCCATTTGAGTCGCACAACTTGTTTTCTGCCCATGTGACAGGAAGGAGAGGATTGCCTGCTGAAACCATAATTCTGCGTCTTTATAGGCCGCTTTCTTCTGACTTTTTGTGCAAGAGCAGAGCACAGAAGTAAAGCATTACCTGTATAGCACAGTTTGTTGCAATGCCTTAAAAAAAAAAAAAAAAAAAAAAAAAAAAAAAAAAAAAAAAAAAAAAAAGGCCTCAAATGTGTGAATAATGTTGTGTGAAACAGGATTGGAAGGAACCCCTGGAATGGTTTCTTTATGGTGAAGTCATATTGTCCTGTTACTAGAACTTACACAAATGGGAATTTTCTAGGCATACACCAGTTCAGTTGACACAATTTTGTTTAGTTTGAAGTTGCTATCTTGAGCTAAACCAGGAGCAGCAAGTTCTGGATTTGAAGGAAGACAAGGTGGAAGGAGAGGAAAATGGTACTTTCATTTGCTTGGAGCCATGTAATCATGTTCAGCTATAAATCTGTTGTCAGTTCCGCTGATCAATAACTGTTAGCAATAAGCACCACTAGTCATTAGCTTGACACTGATGAATGGAGTGACCAAGAACTAGGAAGGCTCCTGATAACGGCACACAGACCCCCAAAGGCATCCATCTTCTCTTTCTCCTCCTAAACCTTACCTCAAGCAGTTATTGCTCTACATAAGTACCAATTTCTTCTTTCTAGATTTAGGCAATCATCTCAAGTTTTGTTTAGTACTAACTTCGCCTTAGTGCTGAACCTTATCTGCATTTTCCTAGGCAAAACACCTTTTCACAACAACTCCTAAAGTCCGAGAAACAGCGTTAACCTCTTCTGCAACGATTGGTAGAAGCTAAAAACAAAAATAGAAACTTTCAGCATACCAGAGTAAGCTCTCATGGAGAAATGAGGCCAGCAATCTCTAGACTAGCAGCTGAGAAACTTGTATCTAGTAATTCCTGGGAGAAGCATCTTAAATTTTTATCTCTACATATTTGCATATCACAGAATCGTTGAGGTTGGAAGGGACCTCTATGCATGTATTTTTTTTTTCCACACAAGTCAAAGTAGCTTTGACTTCAGCAATTATGTTACCAATTCCACTCAGCAATATTATTCACTGCTAACAGCATTAACTTCTGACAGTACGCACTGAGAGAACAGCTAGGCCTGCACATTTAAATATTCCATAATTACGGTATCTATTTATCTACTGCATTGTAGAACACTCTTGTTGAGTTGCTCTTCAGTTTCAAAGTTAATGCACTTATTCTTAGCTCTCATCCCTCTGGATTTAATGAAGTTCCTTCACAGAAAGAACTG
>JAYECN011272418.1:11268-71927 GCA_035222435.1 Microcambeva ribeirae | reverse complement strand
AAAAAAAAAAAAAAAAAAAAAAAAAAAAAAAAAAAAAAAAAACCAAAAAAAAAAAAAAAAGCACAGATTTTTCCAGAACAAAACTTAACTCTGCTTTCATTTAGTCAAATGGTTGCAAGCCATGAGTTGAATAATACAGAATTTTCATGAGATTAGCGGAATTTGATGATAATCTCTGTCTTTGAATACAGGCATATTATTCAATCCAAATATAATTTTTTGCAAACAAATATCTCTTGTAGATCTTCAAGATTCAAGTCAGAGCTCTATAAAGCTGAAGGTCCTTGCTTTAAAAAAAAAAAAAAGACATATATAGAACATACTATTTCGCTGCCACTATGGATAAGTTTAAAAAAAAAAATCTCAATAACGTTTTCTTTAAGAAATACAGATTTTTAAAGTTATTTGAATACAGCTAGTTAAAAAGACAAAAATTGCAGAAGACACTGAAGTGCAAGCACAGAATTTTCTTCAGCTGCAGTGACAACAACCCTGGTAAGAGTCTATTTCCCATGTCGCAACTGTAAGGAATGCAAGAAGAAACCCCACAAACTGCCCCCTCTCCCTGGGGAGAGGGGCCCACTGTGCATTGTGCACCGAGAGAGGAAAACAAGCGCACGCAAAGAGTTCGGCAGCAGTCTAGTCTTGGCACAAAGCAATACGCATACCAGCATCTTAAGAAGATAACAGTTTTACTCCTTCGCTCTCCCCTGCCTTCGTATTTGAGTCACGCGGGAACGGATGCGTCTCACGGCCTTGCTGCGCCACCGTCCAACGCGTGACCCTTCTGGCTGCCGCTCAGGAAGGCTCCCCACGACAGCCTCCCGGCTTCCTGCTCGTGGTGCTGTGGCGCTCCAGCCTTCCTCTCCAGAGCAGTTAGCGCAGGCCCAGAGGGATCACGCAGCAGAGAGTCGAGCGCAGGCCGCAGCGCGAGCCACGCCGCCGCACGGCCCACGGCTCCGGCTGGCCAACACGCGCAGGAAGGCGCTCCGAGAGGTCGCCGTCTGCCCGAGCGCCCCGAGCTCCCGCAACGCTCGCCTCCTCCCGGCGGAGCCGCGCTGCCCGGGGCCCCTGGCGAGCCCGCCACGCAAAGCGGGAAGCCGGCGGCCGCCACGGGAGGCTCCCAGGTGCAGAGGCTGGCACGGCAGGTCCGCGGTTCCTGCTGCGTCTCTTTGCTGGGCGATGCCGCGGTGCTCCCGGTGCCTCGCGCGGCCTGTCCGGGATCCCTCGGGACGAGGCGCACGGCTGCCATCCCACCCGACGGCGCGTCTGCGGCAGCGCTTCCCCCTCCTGTCCCACTGCGGGAGGAACCCGGCCTCGCCGGCGGCCCGCGGCCTTCGGAAGAGCCAAGGGAGCGCGTCAGTAGGAAGCGCGTGCGCTGGAAGACAGCCAAGATCGATACTCAAAAAGCACATTTTGCAATTCTCTGCTTTTGTCCCAACTCCACCTAAAAACACCACACTGGTGCTACCTAGTAGCAGTAACACGCAGGCACTTTCACACCGCTCCTTTTCACGTGCTAAATAACCCCGACGACGTAGCGAGCGCCGAGATGCAGACGACGGGGCTTTGCTGACGCTCCGCGGCGTCCCTCTGCGGGAGCCACGCCGAGCCCCCTCCTCAGTCGTTTCTCCTTTTAGGAAGGGCAGCAACTAACTACCCAGTAGGCCTCGTTGGTTTTTTTACTCCATGGGCATAAAAATACGACAGTAGTCAACATAAAATATGCCCTGTATTGCTTTCCACCAGAATAAAGGTGTTTTCTGGGTACAGCACTGCCATCCTCAGAAAAACACTTCTAATTCACTTTTCATAAAAATTTTTGATCTACCTGCTGTTCCCTTACATTAATATTTTCATCTTATTTATATAGATATGCAACCTTCTGTGAAATTAACACATACAAGTGACTTTTTTCTGCCTAAAACAAGATGGAAACTCTGTTTCCATAATACTTCCAGCATCAAAATGGAGTGGCTGCCATAACAGCAAAAAATCAGAACCCTGCAACGTCACATCACCAACATGGTAAGGGAACAGGGCAGATTCCTAGGGCTGAGTCACAGAAAAGACCAACAAAAAAAGCCTTGACTTGACTTCTGTTTTTATGACATCTAATAATTAGCAGTCAGCTAATCTAGCCCTCTGCCGAGCTGACCCTGTCCCAGCGTCCACGCACCCGTGACGGCCTCGCAGCATCCTCCTCCTTCCCACTCCAGTTTATCCCGAGAACTTCCAGCTTGGGGCAACAGCAAGGGGTCGAGGCTCTGCTGCCGGCAGGCAGGCACGATGGCTGCCTTGTCTTTGCACAGATGCAGTCTCTGCTTTTGCTGAGAAGCAGGAAGGGCCCCAGCCCTGCCCTTCCCTTGTGCTCATTTCTTCACTGCAGTCTTGTAACAGGATTTTCATTTATCCTTAATTGTGTACTTAGTTCAGACCCTGCCTGTCACTTCCCTTCTCTTCAACTTGCAAGATCCAGGGGCAAAAGCATACATGCTATCTCCGAGGAATTCATATTTCACACTAAAGAACTGTTTCCTTTGAGCTGTGGGGTCACAGCTGCCTGCCTCTCTCTCCCTCTGTACTAGTTAACCACAAAGATTAGACCCCTCAGGGCAACCACCTGCACATGCACTTCTTTAAGAAAAAGAAATGAAAATCATCCTGTTGTCTTGGAGAACTGCTTATTTCTCTGTCAGATATTTAGGAAAAAAAGGCATTTGATTCAAGGGCATGTCACCTGAAGTGCTTTTTAAGAAGAAATGCATACACTTTACAAGGAAGCACACTTTTTTTTTTAAAAAAAAGTTTTATTGCATCATTTTAAAGCAAGCATAGCTAGAGTCCTCAGACACTCCATTTGCTTGTTTTAAACTGAGCAGAGAGAAAAAGAACACAAGATGAATAAGGAAGAAAAAAGAATTGTGACAAATAAAGGAAAAATTATCTCGAACCTGACCTGAAACATCATACATTTTATTTTTACAGTTCCTTCTTTTGTCTTCTCTCTTTTCAGCGAGGACTGAAATCAAGAGTCCCAGAACACTATGAGACAGAACCTGCAGCTCGGGAAGGGCCACCTCTAGTTTTAGAGGGTCTCACAGAGCAGCTCTGCTGTGGCTTAACAGCTGCACACCATGGGTAGATCCCGCAGTACTCCCAGTTTCATTGGGGAATTTTGGGTAGTGATTAAGCTCTCTTAACTTCCAAATCTGAAATGAAATTTTACTGAGTTGTTATTTCTCCCCATTCAGAAATTATATAAGGAATCAGAGACCTGTCACACCTATACTGGCGCAAACCCCCCCAGCCCATACGGCACTTGCTCATAAAGAAATCTTGGCAAAAAGCCAAAAAAAAATAGAGCTAGCCTACAATTCCCTACAAAGGGTCAATCAACAAGGATTTCTAGCTTGACTGACAGTTTACGCCAGCTACATAGTATTTTCAGTGTCTGTTTTGGCCTCAAGATATTTCTGAAAATTAAAAGCAGCTAAATGGGTTTTATTAATTATATAAGGTTATGGAGAATTACAATAATGGACTACTTAAAGTATAGAGAAACAGCAAAAAAAAATTTAGCTATATATTAAAATGAGAATTCAGAGAAAGCACTGAAATGTGTGCTAAAGTGTCATTTTAGCAGTATTTGTTCTTCTGGCTTAAAGTGTCCTCTGCAGAGAAGAAGCCAGTACTTGACAGTTTACATATGAGAAGTGCCTTCAAAATAAGCCAGTAGTAGGAAATCAGTTGTTTTTGAAGACTTGGAGGGCACATCATAGCAAAAATCAGAAGAATCAAATTCATGTTAAAAAAAAAAAATCATGACATGAACTAGGAGACCTCCAAGTGAAAAACAGGAGATTACAGGTTTCAAACAAGCAAAAGTAAACAAACTAGTAAGACTTCATGCCAGAGAATACTGTGGCCATTACATGTCTGCTAAGGTAGAAGGGAACGCTGATCAAAAGTTTGGATGATAAATTCACTAAGGGTTATCAAATACACAAATACAAAACGTCTACAGAAATCCCCCAAGTTGAAAATTTTGGAAGCTGAGAAGTTTTTGGAGGGAAATATCACATGCCTGCGCTTTACTCACTCTTACTGTCATGGCTTTATGCCTGCTGGCAAACACGGCATATGACACAAGGCCTGTCATTTGTTCTAGCATGGACAGCCACTCTTGGATTGCTGTCATCAGACTCAATTTTCAGGGAGGCAACAGGAGCTGTGTTCTTAACCACAAACCCTGGAGAACATTAGCAAGTAAGGATGAAAAACCAAGGTATTTCCATCCTGTAGCAGCTCCTCAGAGCCTGATGTAAGTCCCAGAGCATTATCAGTCCCCAAAACATCCAGGCTGCCCAGAAGCCTCCTGGACAAGACTCTGAATATTCTAAAATCTTGCTGTAGTAGTATATGCACCATAAACAGGCAGAGGAAAGATTTTTTAAAAACAAATCAAAAATCAAAAAAAAGAAAAAAAAAAACCTCCATCTTCTGTTCTGCCTGCTTTGCTCACTTTCTTTTTCTACCTCTGCTTTCTTCCATTTCTCTCTTCTTCTTTTGTGTTACCTGTTTTTCTTCTATTTTCTCATCTTAGCTGTACTAAAAAGCTCTTCCTCTCTCTGCAGGAAGCAAGACAAGCTTCCAATAAAATAGCTAGTGATAGAATAGGAACACGGGTCCTGGGTGGATTTTTACTCTTCAGACGGTATTTAACAGTTTATTACATCTGCAGAAAATGATTTGGACAGAAAAGCTGGAAATCTACTAGAACAGAAATGCAATAGTAAATAGATTGAATTGAGAAACATACACTTACCTAGCATAATTTAATTTTAAAAAATAAATCAAATAAACCTGTTCTTAGGAAGAAAATACCTGAGGCAACTAGATCAGCCTCACCACCTGTTATTATCTAATGAAACTGAGGCAGCATGCTGGATTTTATGAGTGGAAAGTCTGGGCTAGAGATTGCCCATACTTACACTCTCTTTTGCCTTAGTATATTCACTGACGGGAACATGCAAAGGGAAAAGGAGCACAAAAATTGCCTTTTAGACTATGGAATTATGCTGCATCTTTCACAACCAGGCATCTGAGAGCATGAATCTGACTTGGAGCTTTCTGACTTCAGGCTGTAAGTCTGCAAAAACTCTATGACAATTGAGTAGTCTTTTTGTAACTTATTTCAGGTTTATGCTCTGTTCCACAACTTTAATTAATATTGGTAGATTTTTGTAGCTAGGCCCTTTCATATTGGACAAATAAGACAATAAAAGTTTGATACTGCCACTGAAAAAGAGTTTCTAGGAATCAATGAGCACTGTAACTAGTGCAAGTTGAGTTTAAAATATCCATAACAGGATAAATTAAGAATGTGAGATGAAGTTTCTTTTTTTCCCCCCACACACCCCTCCCTCCCCCCTCCCTTTAAAACTTGCTTGAATAATGGTGAGTTTTGGCCATCCCAATTTAACCCCTCTCCCAGGGCTTGATTGGCAGTTGAGAACAGACGGAGTTGGAGTTGCAAAAGGCTAAGTTCAAGTTCTAAAGATCACTAATAAACAACTCAAGCTTTGGACTGAAACCTTATTTTTAGGTTTTGCTCAGAAGCCCAGAAAAATTGAAGTAAGGCCTTTTGTTCCATGGTGTCCCAGAACCACAGCCCCGGGCAGACAGGAGAACCCTGGCTCTGCTTCTGCTAACCAGGCAGTGCTCAAGCTCTTTAGTGAGTCATCACATTTCCACTAATTCACTACTTATCAAACATAAAACTAATTTTCTTCTGAATTTTTAATATTAGAAGAACTTGAACTGCATTTAGTTTGCCGGCACATGTGCAAAGCTGTTAGTACTTAGGAACTGGACAAAGTAAGAAATAATGTTCTACTCACCAGGATGCCACTGCAGATTAGCAAGTGAAAGCAGCAAGTTCTTAGTTATTAGCCAAACAAGTAATGTTGGGGAATCAAAAATGAACCATTTCTCAGCATTCCTAAGCTTCTGAAACTGCAGGACCTGGGCAGCAGCCACCTCATTAGCTTTGCAGGCAGCTGAACTCACTCATGGCCCATAACATCAATCAACAATTTCAGAGTAGATTGGATTGGAATCACATTTCTAAACAGAAAGAACCAAAGAAAGAATAAGATTGTCCTGATACTGGGAATGGCTCTGATCCATGGAACAGTAGGAAAAATATCTCACCTTTTAAAACTGGAGTGGTTCACTGTACGCGTGAGCCTCCCTACTAAGAGTCACAATGGCCATGAAAAGTGCAAAAAAAGTGATTAAATAAAAATTAAAAATAATGCATATGGGCTTTGTTTTGACCCCTTCCCCTCCTTAAGTTTTAAAGGAGAATTTTAAAGTACTAAATATCAAGTCTATTAGCCTCCTTCATTCCCACTGGCAAGAGTGAGTTAATTTATCAGAAAACTTACCAATAATCATGGGACTTGCCCAAAATTATGTTTTCTAAATCCACTTTTAAAACCATGTCACACTTCCCTACCTTCCACTTGTCTTTTATGCAGTGTTCTGGTGCATTAACATTTATTTCTCTACATTTCTCATCTATATTCTCAATGTCTCGGAAAGGAAGGATGCAAATTCCCAGGACATTCGGATAGGGAATTAAATACTGGAAAAAGAAACATTTTTGCATGCTTATTTCCTCACTAGAACAGTCAGATAATATCAACATCTTGATACAGATTCGAACATGCTCTACCTACAGGAAGACTTAAAGAAAGCAATTTTGTTGTACCATTTAATATAATTTTTAAGAGTGAGATGATTAATTACAAGAAAGGAAAGCACATTATCATGCAATTGGATTCGTCAGTTGCATCTCGATTGCTACAAAAAGATGAGGAAGAACACCGTGACACTCAATTTAGTGTCATTTAACAGACATCCTTTTCTATCCTCTTCGTAACTGTGGCATTAAATCCACAAGGAGTTGGTCAAAGCAATTTATAGAAAGGCCATAATGAAGAGATTAATTTTTAGTAGATTTTACTGAACCAAACCCAAACTTTCTCAGTACCTCTACAATCCAAATATTTTGGCTTTCCCACCTTCTCAGCTATACTTTTGTTGTAACTGCATTAAAATATACAATGCTTAGAGTATAATTATGATATTTTATAAAAGTATACTAATAACAAAGTAGTCCATCCACCAGGCTGGCAATATTTATCTGCAAATTCACAGCTAATGGCAATCATGGAGCTTTGGCAGTAAGGAGGAGACATCTAGGCAAGCTTGCTTTTAAATACTGGGTCAGATGAGCCATACCCCCTTTAAACATATCACTGGTAAAATGCAAGCTTAAAACTGTGTAATTAGAGGCTTTAGAGTTTAAAATATATATATATATATATATTTTCCAGCATCTGTTTAAAGGAGGCACAAGCATGGGGAAAGTCCAGATGCCAAAAGATAGGCTATTTCAGGCCTTAGCATCCTAGCAATGTGTTCCAGCCTCTGGCTTGGAACAAGCAGACTCCACATACCACATTCCACAACTTGCTTTTAAGTGCAAGCCACTTACTTTTAAGGAGAGAGAGGAGAGAGAGAAAAAAAAAAAAAAAAAATGCCACATACACTCACAGGTGTTTCTAAAATAATGTTTGAACTTAATACTCCATCAACTTTAAGGATTTCATGCCTGAGGCCAAATATATATTTTTGCAATATAATTCTTATTAATAAACCCTATTTTCTTAAAAATAAGTCTGTGTCTATAGTTATATATCTGCTAATGGAAGTGAAACTTTGGGCTCAGTAAATATTAATGTCTTCAAATTCATGCTATGTCATTCCCTTTATCTCTGATGTCGTCTTTGTTTTTTCACAAAACGTTAAGGAGGCATTTTAATGGAGTTCAAGAGCTCAAGCTAATGAGCGGTTATGAACAATTCATAACAACTCTTCCTGAAGACAAACCATAAAAGAAGTTTTCCCATTAGATTTTCTGTTTTGCATATGCCTGAGGATAGCAAAGGACACTGGAGATAGCTATAAAGGAAATTAAATTCATTCACTAGTATTTTAGTGTTTCTATCCACTGATTCTTTTCATCCAGGGGGCAAAGATCTTCCAGAATCTTTGCATTTGAAATTATATGCCGTACACTGTGTAAGCAAGATGCACTGTGGAAGTACAAAATTCCTTCTCATGCATCCCCACATACTCACTATGGCTTTTACCATCCATCTCAAAAATAATCTGGTCTTGAAAAGCAGAAACAGCCTTTAAGAACAGATTCTGACAAGAAGTCGAGAGTCATCTTTTTATACAACTCACTTGAAGGGGAGCAATGGTCCCTTAAAACTTCTACCCTACATGAATTTCATTTTTACAAGTTAAAAAGAATGGTTATGAAAATCCTTTTAAAAAGGCTCAAGTTTTATATTATCTGGCTTGTTTTGGTTTTGATGTATTCCTGATTGCTGACATTTTAAAAGTAATCTTTAAAAAGTCATTTAATCACCATTAAAAAGGCAGCACAGGCTACTTCTCTCAGCTTATGATGTCAGTTGGGTTACAGAGCAGAGGCTGCAACAGAAGCAATATACATATTTAAAAAAAAAGTTTCACAAAATTGCTAGGGAAATAAGTATCCCTTAAATACTATTTATCTGGGTGAAATAAATACTAAAAACTCTTGCAGTACTGAACAGCTCCAATACTAATGAACAGTGTGTATTACAGTGTTAGCCATGTGAGGGTCTTTAATCACAGTTAGAAGAAACCAACTTTTGGTTATTCTTTATAATACAGATAATGTTGTGTCAGATAACAGTCCAACCAGGTGCGATTCCTACTTTATATTCCTAGCAGAAGGAATCAAATGCTCTTGGATCTTAGATTAGATACAGGTAAATCTAGTCAGGGAAGACTTCCTGTTAAATGAATAGAATTTAGCCTTGAATAAAAGGGTCATACTGTCTTCTTAATTAGTCATTTCTTGAGAGCAGTAAGTATAGATAGCTCTCAACAAGCCTGATGTCTCCAAAAAGTGATTAAAAATGCAATTATGCTGCAGAACAAAAGCATTTTATTAAATACAAATCAGCTGAATTTTTATCAATAATGAGGCCTCCACCTTCATTAAGCTCTTAATGCTATCACAAACAGGTGTAAGTACTTTCCCATTCATTTTGCCTTTCATTAAGTATATTACTTTTTTCATTATATGAAGCAGCAAGGGAAAGGAGAAAAATCAGTCACCATCTTTTCATTCAACTAAAGTGATGAGGAAGGACAGTCTATTTATCTTAATTAATGTTCCTCTGAATCAAGATATTGGCTCCTGAAAGTAATACCAAGATTTTCCAACTTGAAGAAATAATTCCTTTGTTAAATACTACAAACATGTGATAAGAGACAATTATATATATATATATATATATATATAAAATCAGACTTTTACCCGTCTGATCACTGACGAACAGTTCTTAGACCTCAGCTAAGCCTGAAAAGGGGAAAAAAATTGCAAAAAGTTTTGGGAATAACCCCCAAGTGAGATATTAAGGAAGACAAAATACAAGCAGATATGCTGCTTTCAAAATGACAAGTGAAACAACTGCATGTAGCAAGGAGAACCCAGGATCTTGAGAGTGGCGCCTTTATAAGTTATCTGGCCCAAAGTAATCCTTACTTCTTAGCACAGAGTATCTTATAAACATAATAAACATGCTGAGGGTGGGAAGGAGAGAGAACCCTTAGGTCTCAAACTTAGCCAGTCCTGAGGCCCCTCCTAACTCCTGACCAAACTGAAGAGCATCTGTCTCAGTGTGGTCCAAAGCATGAAAACTCTTGCTTGAGAATCCCAGGGTTTGGGGACCTGAAGATGCTAGAGCAGTTTTCATTTTCCTAGATGTTTTTCATTATGAAGTTTCTCATGTATAACACACAGAACACTTAAAATTCAAAGCAGTTCAGACCACATTCCATCCAATGTGCTTGTCAGTTGTTTTTCTTGGGTATGTAATTTACTTGACAGGCACAGTTTAAATGCTTTAAAATAAACCATTGTACCAGGAACAGATGCAGTCTAGTAGCACAGGTCTAAGCTTTATTAGGCTTTTAAATCCAACCAATTTGTTAGGGTGAAATCTTTAGAAATGACCCCTAAAGCCTGTCGGTGGAAGAATCCATTTGGATTACCTTTTTTTCCCCCCTCACTCCTCCCTGAACCACTCAAACCTTTTGCATTATTCATATGCAGAGCCTCCTGCAATATATAATCCATACTGTAGTAGACTTGCCTTACTACTGTGACTGTGGTTCCTGTAGCTAATATAACTCATGAATGGGCACTGCTGAAAACTAGAGTCAGGGAAAAAGTCTGCTAAATACTTCCAAAAAATCAAGAAGGATGAAGGCATTCCATGGTCTTTCCATACCTGCCTATTCGACCCTGTCTGGTTCTATAATGGATTATCTTTCAAAAAAAAAAAAAAAAAAAAACACACACACTTTAGGTTTAACAATGAATCTTCAAATTGGCCCTCAATTTGAAACCCTCAAGTAATGAGGGTTGCTTGACTAATAAGATTATATATATACACACACACATCCACACTCTTCTAAAAAGAAGTAGCTGGCAAATTTTAAGAGAAAGTGTGTAAGCTGTGGGGTCAGCCCTCTGGGAGTTGGATCCTTCCAAGCACTGCTTCAGCTACATGTCCTTCAGTTTTATTCTAAAGACATTATCAGTCTACTAATCTCAAATTGAAGAGGGCAAGTCCCATTTCACAGTTAAATTAGTTCAACAGGATGAGTTATATGAAGTGGCTGTTGATTGAAATAAGCAAATGTATGCATCGTAATAGATTCCTTCAGCAACTGCATACACCAAATAGGGAAAACACTATTCAGGCACTGAAATTGAATTTTCCATAGCAATGTCATTATCTCAGAGATACACAGGCAATAGGTGTTTGTCCTCATTTAAAAAAAAATATAAACAAACAAGAACTTTGGATACCTGCTGGTCAAATAAATAAAGAGTATTGATTAAGTCTTAGATTTCTCACCTGTACTCTGCCCTCTAATATGTAAAGTTTTTTTCCCTTCCAGACTTGCTGATGGAATGGTTCAGTAATTTCTTTCTGTTTGTATTTCAATTGAGTTGACTTACATTAAACCTGGAGGTTATCTATTCCTTTTATATTGATTAAGAACAAACCACTCAATAACATTGAGAGGTGAAGTGTTTTTCACATTAGAACATTGATGCTTACAGACAACTAGTCCTGAAAGCCTATGGGAGGCCTAAAAACCTAAACTAAACAAATAACTTGAAACAAATCAACGTGATGAAGTAGCAAGGAAGGAATAAATTCTCTGAAAAAGCACAGCTGCTAAGTTGTAACACAAACATACATAAGCAATATGGAAATGAACACACAAGTCTGACTGTTTGCAAAACTTCCCAATTTCTTGTGGCCAATCCCTAGGCTAAAATAGAAGCTACCAGAGCTAGACCTTGAGTGGAGCCATGTCCCTGCTGTCCTTTGAGACTTGCGTACTCTGTACTGGATTGCATTGCCTGCATCATATACAGCAAGCAGTCGCACAGGATGAACTCAAGCATTAGCACTCATGGTGTGAGAAGTGCACAGCTTCAAGAATATATTGCTATACGTTGAGAAGGTATAAATCACTAAACAGAAAGAAAGATGATGGTCTTGTTAACCAATTAAAGCTTAACGCAAAGTCATGATCTTAGGACTGATACATTTAAATGTAAGTGCACTTTGTTATGGCAAACACTATCAAATCTATGACAATTTCTTATTCCAAGGCTCATGAGTTAAGCACTCTTGTAAAATGAATCAACCCTTCAGCCCATAAGTTGCATAAATCCTCTGGAAAGGAATCACTAAAGGCCATCATTTTTGGCAGACTTCTGCCGTTTAACTGCAGATATGAAAGAGTTTTACCTTGGTCTCTCTGTCCTTGCCTCCAGATAAAGTTGGCCACAGCATTACAGAACTGATGACTAGTTCTACTTAGACCCAAGAACAACTTAAACACAGATGTGTATGTTCAGCAGGCAAAGAAAAAAAAGAAGACAAAAAATCTGCCAGTAAGCAAAACAGAATGTGGGTGGGGAGCCCGAGCATTCAAAACAGTTACAGTAACATTTGCCAATTGAGGAATTGAGCATAAGCCATGCCTTTATGTACAGCAAGGAGTGACCACGAAAAACGACACTGAAAACTAAATCCATCGGATTTACTAAAACTGTTCCTGGCCATTGGCATCCACAGACTTTTTCCCCACGAGAAGAAACATGATGATCCCTTGGGGGAGAAAGTGAAAACCTACAATTAGTTTAGTGGAGTTACCTTGGAAAGTAGGCCTGAATTAATTGCTATTGACAGTTATTTTGGCTATTTTTTTGATCCAAAAGTGATTTTCAAATAAATCACTGATTATTCAGCAAGTTCTACTCTTAAGTATTCATCTGTAGGATTTAAAACAAAAATAGATCTTTTATTCTACTAAATCACTTTGTTGCACCGAACATGTCATTTTAATTAAAAGACAAGTTTACCTGCTTTATACACTCATACTGTACAGTCACATCACATGTACTCAATTTTCATAATTTCATATGCCATCACACTAGTACATAGCCTGAGGTACTAACATGTACTTTAAAACCTAGAGATTTTAAGTTTAAAGCATGTATTGATATTGATATATCAATACTGGATATGTTATCTATCATCATGTAGAGACAGCTATTAATTTCCATGAGAGGCTTTAAGTGAACTAAAGCTGATAGAATTTTGGTAGATTCTAACCTCCACTGCTAGAGTGAGCAGCATTTAGTTATTTGTACAAACTACAGAATTTCCTGTTTTGAGAGGGAACATCTCATAGTGCAGTCCTTCAATGCTGCAAGTTTCAAAACCAGAACCTGTAATCTCAAGGGAATAAGATATTTAAGACATGAAGACCATTTTCAGATCACTCAAGTGTAAGCTTTTCTGCCTTTTCTTTTTTTTAAAAATGACACAATCTAAGAGTGTACAAGTTTGTATTTCAGCTCCCCCCCACACACACACACTTCAGCAAAAAAAAGGCAGTGGTTCTTGGCATATCAGCTGGACAGGAACACAGAAGTGCTTTTACAAAATGCTTTACACATCTTCAGGCAAATATAAAAAAAATCTGTAGTATGCTTTGGTTTTCTTCTCATCTCTTCCTCTCAAGGATTGAGTTCAATCAAAAAGACAGTTCAAAACATGAATTGGAGGTGCTACTCTTGTTGTTCATCAAACCAATCACGTAGTACTGAAAATCAGGAACCTAAGATTGACCGTAAGATTTTAAACAAGCAGGAGAATAATTCATTTTCAGTGTGATCTCTGGACTGGGATCCTCAGGTTCTTTGAAAATTCACTCCTCCAGAAGGAGGACTTGGAAGAGTTTTCACGTGGCACACAGATTCCTAGGTGCTTGTCAGAGCATCAAGGCGGCCCCTCATCAGCAATACGGCTTCCCGCTGACTTCCCTTCTCCTCCCCAGCGCCCATTTCCTGCCCCTGAATGCGGATTAGTACCAATATCTGCTTGGTGCCTTCCTGTGGCTTTTAGGCTCTCAGTTTTAACAGAGGCAAGCAAATTGGACTGTGTAAAGATGGCAACTGGAAATGGATTGTGGCAGGAGTATGCAAGATCTCTAAGATTAGAGGGCTGTCTGTTCCCCAATGCATCCTTACTGCACAGGATTCACTGCATGAATAACATGTATTTCCTTACTCCCCTGGAACACCCTCTCTATAGGCTGTGACAGTTGACAAGAACAATCTGATACTGGCTTTTCTTACTGTAAATCTATTTTCTCATCATTGCAATAAAAGTGGAAAGCATCAAAATAATATACAGTAGAAGGTAAAATACAGACATAAACTTCAATACCCAGAAAAGTGAAGCTCTTGACTGTCAAGAGCTACAAATATCTCAGAACTCGTGCATAATATCTTACTAAATTGATCCTGTGTGATCAACAGTTATTTTTCTGCATAAGAAGTATTAGTTCTGCTTATTTAAAAAAAAAAAAAAAATCTGCTAGTGACCCCATACCTCATTTTCAGAGCACTAATTAGGTTTTCTCAGCTGCCAGAACTATTTGTTTCCCTATTAACTATGTGGTGTTTAGTACTCATCAGTACTAGAATAATAGTTCTTCCAAGGGGAAAAGGTGTATTATCTGGATTTTAAATTTGGGAGAAGTAACAAGGTCATACACTGCACACCCACACACTTCATTAAGAGGAATAGAGAGAAGCCTGTAGCACTTCATACACTCACCCCACTGCGATGCATTCATGCCTCTGGCCTCAGCTGACCCCCAGGTGCTCTGCACATCTGCTGAGCAGGGTTGGGTACCCAGAAGGAGCTGTGTAATTAGCAGTCTCCTTCAGGAAAGCTGGTTTAAGCAGGTGTTGATTTATGTGGATGATTGAAGGGGTACCGGGATTTTGACCCTCATTTTCCCAATTCTCTGCCGTGGAGTTCCAAATTACCATCTTTCCAGCTATCATATGATAGGGATCCCTATCGTGTTTAGAGATCCCTGAAACAAGCAGCAGTGCCCCCCTAAAGGAGCTAGGAATAATCCAACACAGAGAAGGGGAAAAGAGGAAAAGCAAGGTTGTTTATATCCCACCATAACGCATAGAGGTAGGAGACAGAAGTGTTCAAGGCCTCAATCCCAACCTCCATTTTGGTCCAACCCAAAGAGGGAAGGAACAAAGTCTTCTTTCCCCGGGCATTGGTTTAAGGGAGCTCATAGCAAATGAGCCTATGAGCCCAGGAGCTCATAGCAAATCTGTGGCAGAATAGATTTAGCTGAAAAAGTCATTATTTAAGACTAACAAAAGCTAATACGAAGAAAACTCAATAGACTTATCTTAGTATTACATATTAGATGGGCTTTTCAAAGTAATTTCCGATTATATGAGCCGACACTAAAAGCACAACATAACCCAGAGGAACCGATCCTTTTAAAAGTAGCTGAGAAGAAACAACAACAACAAACACACCACTCCCCTTACATCTGTTGGCACAAGGCCCCAGGAATAAAAGTAGCTGAAACTATAAGAGGAGATATTTTCTCTACTGTAAAACAATCTATATAAATAACACATCTTAAAGCTCAATGTTGCAAGATGAGATCTCCTCTATAAGAACAGAACTAAGCATAAATATTTTCCATAGGATTTCAATTCTCTTAACAGGAAAGAAAGACCAATTCTGATACAGTTAAATTACTGCAAGCTATTTGACTAAAGAGCAACTCATATGTGCAATCACTTCTATCTCAAACTCTAATATTATTTAAGATTAGCAATATGATACCTGAATCCAGAATATCCTCTTCTCTAATAGCTACCAACCATTTCTAGATTTCTATGGGGAAGAGAAAGAGGAGGATGAAATGGAGGATTAACCCCTTCAAACATAATGAGAAAACATAAAGAAAATATCTGATTGAGTAGGTTCAGAAAAGCCTGACTGTGCCCAGGTCTCCCATGAGCAACAAAACCAGTAACGGAGCTATTTTCCTGTTCTTCCCTGCACAAAATGAACAGCTTGCTCTCCTCTTCCTTACACCCCTCCCCCCTAAAAAAAAAAAATCAGTAGTGGTGGCAGTGAAGTGACAAGTAGAATATACAAGTGCTGATCTGTGGTTAGTAGGCTTTTTTTTAACCAAGATGTTGCATAAGAATCAACATAAAAATCCACACAAATTTCAAAATAACCCTTATGTAAGTGATAGTCATTTTTAAATTTTTTTCTTATATGGAACTCCATGTAGCAACCCAAACATGTGGACATTTATTTCTCCTACAACACTTTTGGGGATGGTGATCTCAACAAATTGATTTAGATTTGTAATCTTCACAGAAGCCTTCCACATAACAGCATAAAATAAACTGCCAAGCATCTTCCACACACCCTCAACTGGCACATTTCTTATCTGAGAGGGAACACATATCAACTACTCAAATAGAATTGCTCAGACAGCCTAGGTTCCTTTAGTCCCTGAAGAGCCACAGACCTATTTCTGCATCCGTACATTCAGTGGCCACTTTCCTGCTGGCAGCAGGAGGCTCCAGGCAGGACACCAGCAGGCACACCGTAGGCTACAGTGCGACTCCAGGCACAGTCAGCGCAGGGATAGCACATTAGCTACCTGTATCACTATCGGAGACATTAACACCAGGAGTCACTGTAGCCTGGAAAGATATTTCAATCCTAATTCTTCCCTTCCTCCTCCCTATTCTGAAGGTGCATGTATTTGTTTTGGAAAGGATCCTCTGTAATTTACCATTCACTCCACTACCTCAAGCCAACCTGGCTAGTCAGCAGGACTGGAGGCATAGCAAACATCCCATTCATCCTTGATTAGCTCCTAGCTGTGAGAAAAAGGGTGTCCAACCAACTCTTCTCCTTGCCCTTCATGCCCCTCAGAGCCCCAGCAGGTTCAGCCCTGGGTAGCATCTCACCAGCACCTCCTTGCACACTCAGACCCGCTCCCCGTATTCCTCCCAGGTCACCTGCCTCTGCTTCCACCTCTTCAGGGCTCCCTCTTTCACGTCTGACACTTATCAGTTAGCAAAGCAGCTCTTGCTGATTTTATCTGGATACAGCTAGATTTTGCTACATAAACCTTGGTCTGCTGCAGGATCTTCCTCTGCCATGGTAAGGACCTTCCTTTGGCCATGGTAAACCTGGATTTCTGAGCTGCTCTGATTGCTGTGCTACAGTTTTGCTCAGAAAGCATGAAGTAGACTTGAGAGGGACTTAGTATGAATAAGTAGAAAAAACAAATTGAAAAGCAAATACACTCGTAATGCTGCCTGGGCACATTTTTTCCCCTCTGCTTGTATTAATATATTTAAATTATTTTATATTAAAAGCTATCACTGTAATAAAACTACACATACATATTTAGCCATACTTATGCTTCCTAGTTCCTTGCATCTGCTTTCTCAGCACTCATGCAGCAATAAACTATTTTTCATTTAAAAAGCTTAAAAACTGAAATGCAAGAAGGTAGGAAATGTAAATAAACAGTATCATGCAAGTGTTATTAGGAATTCTATTAAGAGACAGCTAAAGTCACTAGAAAAATTCACCTGAATACATATATTTTCATATATATTATGCTTATGAGCATTTAAGCATTACTCTAAATATCTATTGTTATTAAGAGAAACATTCTAAAATATTAGAATATAAATTGAAATCCCTAAGCTGATAAAATTATATGGGTTACTGTACAATTTAATTTTTCTGATGCTAGTTCTTCTGCAAAACAGGGTACTCCAGTACCATGCTGACATTCCCGCCAGCCCGTGTGGGATATATGCTTTCTTACCTTTGAAGAAAAAAAAAAAAAAAAATATACCATCAGGGAGTCAGGGAAGAAGGCTGAATGGAGTTAATGGGAACATCCATGAGATCATGAGATTCCTCTAAGGACTTTCAGAGCAGATTTGAATTACAGCCAGGAAAGCAGATTGGGGAAAGAAAGGACTGCTTTCCCTCAAAAAATAACTCTCCCAAATTAGAGAAAGGAAAAAATGTATAGGTGCTTGCTTGGTAAAGGGGGGCAGGGAGAGAGAAGAGGAAATCATCTTACAATAAAACATGTACAAAGTCATATTAACAGTTTTAACTGGTAAAGAGTTTAAGTCCGTACCCAAAGATAATTTTAATTTCGAGAAGAAAATACCTTGCTAGAAAGACATAGATCTTCTTTAATCCAGATGATCTGAGAAAAGTTATCGCTTTCCCTTAACTGAATAATGAACTAAAACCACTTCTGAACTAAATCAGAGGAAAGCACAGGACCAGCTGACTATTTTAATATGTCTTCAGTCAGTTCAGATTTCATCTCCAGTGATCTAATTCCTATCTAGCCTGATTTGTCCGCAATTCATGAAGAATTAATGCCAGAAGAGAACTTGGTTCAGGCCAAGTCAAGCAGTACCCCTGAAAGCGTAACATTCAGGAGAACAAAACCAGCCTTCATTGCTTTGAATTCAGGAGCAGCTGACGGTTAAGGCGGGGGACGCAAACAAGGTAACCGCACGGGGAAAGTAGAGACTGGTTGAACAAAACCACGGCAGCTGAGAGCACCTTCCCTGGCTTGTACCTTGTGTTCTCAGGGATTTTCTCCGGAATAGAGCAGAGGGTTTCTCTTCTCCCCCAACCACCGCCACCACCTCCACCTCATACTTTGCACAGGTATAAATTACTAAAGTCGGCACAAAGTGCTGGAAAATCAAGTGCGGCAGAATTCCTGCCATATTGGCATCTGAATGGACTTATTATGGCTTCACTTTTGCAATCAGTTTCAAAGGAACATCAGTTCTGAAGGAAAAGCACTCAGTCATCGAGGTGTACTCAGCCGCTTCCGCAGGGTCACCAGGACAGCGTGAATTTCAAAGTTACTGTGAGAAGCCAGTGAGTGTCTTGCTTGAATACGACCTTCAAGACCAAACCAGCAGTCACTTTTTAAACCTGTCAAATACCTGCTCTGGACTGAACATGATTAAAATAGCTCATCAGTGCAACAATTAAAAAATAAAAAAATAAAAGAGGAGCCAAAACACATATAATTATTTTCACCACTTTCTGAGTCACCTTTTGGTGCTTTCTGGATAGCTGGTGGTCTCTTATGACAAAGCTCTTTCCCTCATTATTTGAGAGGGCAGATGGCTTGCCCTGAATAACCAAACCTTTGAGAAAAATATTAGTATTAAGAGCACATGCTAGGGAAATACCCCTATCAGATTCCTCCAATATTTGTTTTCAGATTCACAGGCAATGGGATACATGCTACTTGCAGTCTGAGCATGGTAAAACCAGAACTCCCACTGCATTGCATAGAGCAACTCTGAATCCACATTAGTGCAATTAATTTTTAGTCATTGAGTCATATCGATATATATTCCATAAGATGGGAACTGACATCCTTTTGTGGCAAAAATAAACAAAGTGTACGCAATGTCTGTTCTCAGGAATTACTCTTAAACACACCTTTTTCATGTTCCCAAATAGTGTTCATATCACTGTTTAATTATAGAAAAGCATTATCCTGACATAAGAGGACCTTATTTAAAAATATCATACAAGATTAATACAAATGGACTAAAAGGATTACTTTGCTATGAATGTCCTGCAGCCCTGTGTATAGAGAAATCAACGGAAAGATTTAATATCACTTTGTTTTCATTCTAGATGCTTTGAATTAGCTACATTTACATCCTCTTTTCTGATTATTTAATCACTTAATTTAAATGTTTTGTATTTATTGCATTAACCTTTAATGTCAGTAGAAAAATTTCTGAGGCTCTTAAAGTACAAGTTATTATGCTATTAGAAATAAATTGGAGATTAAAAAAAAGATATATGAAGATAAGGATTCTAACTAAAATGCAACTTGAACTCAAGTAAACTGGAAACTGCAAAAACAGAAAACACCCTGATTCTCAGGCAAGCCTGGGAAGCATCCGCTCAACACCACAAAAAGCGGGCGTAAAATGCTCAAACGGCTTCTCTGACGACACCCGTTGACCCGCAAGCCACTGCTACTAGATACAAACAGGTAAGTTCCCCAAAAGCAGCAATGCTCAAAAAAGGATTAGAGCTTTTTATGGACAGTGCAGCCATCTAGAGCTGTGAGTCAAGATACAAACACCAACCATACTAGAAACGCTCCTGAAGGGGAACATTACCTGCAAGGGACAAGGAGCCCGTGCATCCTGGAGCAGGTCATTCTGCAGCTTCCCTGTATCAAATTGATTCATTTTTTTTTCCCTGAAACACTGTTCCCAGGTACTACAGCTATTCTGGGCAAAGACAGAAAGTGCTACGCTCCCCGTGCTTGATTCTCCTCGTTGGGGGATTCTTCTGAATTTACAGCCTTATGAAGGAGGCAGCTTTTTGCCCAGTGCAAAGACTGTTTCAGTGCTGCTGCTAAGGCCTACCAGGATCAATACAACATACTTTCAGCAGCAGCCGTGTCCCTTCCAGCATGAAGGCTCCAAATTAGCACGAGCTAAGTGTAACATACTAGGGGAAGCATTTGTGTGAGTTTCTTCACCATAACAGTTAACACTAGCATGTTTACATGTAAAGAAGCCCGGTCTGAAGTCTTAAGCAGAAGTATACTGGAAGCCCACACACAGCACAGTCTTGCAGTTACCTCTCCTGCTAATACCAGAAAATAAAGCATGGGTATTGCAATGTTTTGATTTAATATTTTTCTTAGTTTCCTATTTTCACTTCAAGTGGGATCATCCACAACAGTTGGATTGTACTTGAAGGAATTTTATTAAAGGGTCCAGCCAACTTTTTTTTTTTTTTTTTAAAAAAAAAAAAAACCCTATATCAACACACTTTGTAGATGGTAATCAGTGTGAAATGTTGCTTCAGGGCACTATTTATTACAGGGTGGAGTTGCTACTCAGTTCTAAAGAGAGTCCTGCATAGAAGAAAACCTAAATGTTTCAGCTGGAAAGTGTTTGAGCAACTCTGATTCACATAAACATTCAAAAAGTTTTAGTTTTAATTCCACTGCGGAACTAAATGAAAAAGCATCCAGACCTTGGACTGTTGTTGTGAATTCTCTTACTCTCCCCAAACAGGTGAAGCAACCCAGAAGCCTGAAGAAGTTTGATCTTTTCCCTCCCACATCCCGTTCCAACTACATTTCTAAAAGGGGAGTGGGGACCCCCACACAAGAAAACACTAATATGTTAATCTCTGAGAAGTGTCTTCACAAAATGCCTTGCAAATGTGTTAATCTGAGTTCACAAACGCAGAACAAAAATGTATATAAACATAGCAAATAAAAGATGATGATTACATCTCATTGGAGTAAAGGTATTTATATAGCTTGCGTAGACATGTACGACCAACATGATCTAAAATAGTAGGGAATCGTTAATAAAATGAGATTTTTTTTTTCTGTAAATAACCAGCAGCATTCCCATAGCTGACTGAAGAATTGAATATGAATTATTTATACTGTCTAGAATAGATTCAGATTCTTTCAGACACTCTGAATTTTGCAGTCAAGATGCAATCTTTCAACAATTCAGATGTCATCAGAAAAGAATGAGAAGTCTTGTTTTCAAACACCATACTGAACCCATTTGAAGTGTTGTAAAAATACAACACAAAGACAAAACTAAGTTACTCTTTAGTTAACATTTGAATTAAATTGTCTGTGTTATTAGACTTGCTAAGAGTTACTAAATAAAAGGTTTTTAACACCTGTTTTGCTATGTAGAAGTAGGATGAATCAGAATGCTTTATGCTTACATATGGCACATGGAAGATATGCTTTGCAACTAAGTATTAATACTGAAAGAAAGAGAAATCACAAAGCTAAACATCTTCCCCAAACTTACGCATATCACAATTTAGATTTGAATTCTGACCAAATTAGGAGACTTTTCTTTGTCTGAAATCCAACAATTTTCAAAGCTCAGGTAGGATAAATATTTAGCAGTACATAAAATTCTTTCAACATTTCACCCAATAAATAGGAGTAACTTTTGCCAACTTCCTGATGGCATGGTTGCCTATTTGCAGTAAATCCTGATCATACTTCCCTTGACAAGCCTGGCAAGGGCCAGAGCTTTGAGAAGGAACTGCACATCATCTTCCTTAAGACAAGCTCAATAAACTTGCCTAGGGAATCTCATTCTCTGAACGTGTCTCATATTAAGTCATACAAATACTGCGCTGTAACAAGGTATCTCTGAGCAGAGGAAAACAGAACTCATTGATGAGGCAGTGAAGAAGTTTCCTCCATGGCCACTTAGGCTCTTGCACGAACCTTTCATCCCGTTTTAATTTTTAGCCCGGGCACTTTGAATGACCCGTAGGGCTGAACTCCCCTGCGCCCTCGGGGTGGCTGCCCTGCTGCAGCTCTACGCGGACGGCTGCCCTGCCGCCCATGCCGTCCCCACTCCCTACCAGGTGCACCCTGCGGCCCTTCTCCCCGCTGAGGGCTCCGCTGCTCTCCGAAGGGCCTCCTCTCCATTACCGCCTCCTTCCAGCGAGTGCACAGCTAGTCATTCCATTTGCCACACAGACGTGGCTTTATCCTCACATTTAAGGATGGCTGAGCTCAGTATTCCTGTAGTCATTACTCAAAAGCCAGGGTCTCACCCCTGTGTGCAGCAACAGAAATTAAGGCAAGGACCAAGGAGGCCACAGGAGTAGGGAGAAGAGCCCATGCCTTTCTCTGCGTTCCCTCAGCCGGTTATCGGGGCTGGAGCATCATGACAGACCCGCTGCACAGACGGACCAGTGCTGAAGGGGCCCAAGGTCCTCCTGAACGTGCAAGACAACTTCCCTCCCCAGCACAGGGCATAGGAGAGGCAAGTTGGCCTTGGGCTTTCATCCCATCTAGTCAACCTAAATGAGATGTCTCCCCAGTTTGGGACCTTCCTTTTGGTGGCTGATGCTGCATCAGACCAAGCACAAGACCTCACTTCCAAGTAGGTTAAAAACTGCCACAGCAATGTGTCCACTGTGCTCCCTCATGTTTAGGGCAGTGTTTGGACATCTGCTGGGTGCCAGAAATAACCATTTTAAGAGTCCCCGCCTCTCCTCAGATTCCAAAACATTTACTTTTCTTTGGTGGGTTTCTGCTGACCCCACCAGGCTCACAGGAGTGCTTTATCCCACCAGTTTTGTTCCATGGTACTAGCAAGAGGTACAAGGAGGATTGAGTTCAAAATTAGCCTGCAAACAGAGTTGGTGAAACTTGGCCACTGAATAGTAATTTTGTTTATAAAGGATAGGAAATACAGCCAATTCCCTGCCTGCAACTGTATGGCCAATTCTCTGCCCGTTTACCTCAGCTGAGGGTACTTTCCAACAGGTCTGGAGCAAAATACTGCCGAGTGCATCCCAGAGCTGCACGACCGTCGAATACAACTGTGTAAAGCAGACTGTGCTGGTGCCAGCTGGGTTTGCTTTGGGTCATCTCTCTGTCCCTGCACACCACGATCCTAACACATGGATTTACATCTATTTTCTTTCCTAGAACCATTTCCTTTACCCTGATGTCACTAGGATTAGAGCAACATCTATACAATATGTAGTAATTTCAGCCAATATATCCTTTTACAATTTACTGGGGTGGGGGGGGGGGGGGAAGTGAATTAAAATACAGCATAATAAATGACCACATACTCCTCAGCTATATGGAGTGCTAAATGGGAACATGAACTGAAATACTGACAGCTTGAGCAAATATTCATTATACAGTATCACAACAGTTTACCTCCAGCACAGCAGTGGAGAGATACATGCTAATAATATCTTAAAGACACATCTAGCCTCCTGCTGCTGTGGCAAATTTGATGACCAGGTGGGGAAAGCAGCCTTAGGAGCCTATGCTTTAAGGATGAAATCACAGCAAAGGACCTGTACTTTTCTCCAGATTAAGCTGGGTTAAAATTCTGGAGAAAACAAAAGTTTTAAAGAGAGGACATCTACCTAACTGCTGTGAGGTGGAAGGATCACTCAATTTTTTCAAGAGACAACAATTTCTTTTAAAAAACCAAAGGTTTTTTGTTCTTGTTTTGGGGAAAAAAAAAATATATTGATCTCCGAATAACAGATGCAGTGCTCCTGTGCTCACTCTGATTTACACTGATGCATCCTACTCCTCTAAACGCGTATTCTTCGACGCAACCAAATAGCTAAAGGCATTGTCCTGCCTGAGGAAGCCAGCTGGATTTTGCTTAAAAAGCAGATCTCAGCACTTCTACACCATATTTTATTTAGCTGGGGTTGTCTAGGGAGGGAGGGAAATAGGCATGGCCCCTTTAGAAGGGCCAAGCTTTACCTTCTCTGGCTGAGATTAATTCTATGCTGTTTCTGCTCTTATGAGTGAAATGTATGTTCTCTCCTAACATTGGGGATATTTTAACTTCAGTTTACTTGAAAGTTATTTTTCAATTAGCCAATCATATTTAGAACAATAAAAGAAAATAAAAACCTATCTCAGACTACTTTCCCATTCAGACTCCCACTCAGAATATAAACTTTGAAGATGATGAAACATTTGACATCTGTACTTCCTAAAAGTGGTAGCCATTCTGTTTTCATTCTTACCTTTGTCTGGTCTTTCAGTTTTGTGACTTTGCTTTGAACATTTCTGTGTACACATGATGTCTACAGAAACATAGGGCTCAACCCATGGGGAGCTCCTAAAAACAGTTCTGATAAGTAAGTGACATTCAGAAGCTTTAGCATTAGCTCTGCTTCTATCCCCTGCAACAAATTAATGCTGGTCCCTTACAGGTCCAATTTCATAACAGGACATGCACCATTTCAACTGTTTTCATTCCCCCTAAAGGATGAGGGCAGGAAGAAAGTAGAGGAAAGAGAGAGACAAGTAAGAGAAGTTAATAATGAAGACCAAGACTTGCACCTTGGGCGTCTGCAGTAATTTACTGACTAATTAAAAAGCCTAATTAAATGGAACATGTTTTCAGGCTCTGGTATACCCCCAAGTATTCCATTGTATTGAAAAACATTGAACTTCAAAGGAAGACCTATTAGGTTTGTGGAAGCATTTGAAGGGTTCCTCAAAACATTGAGATGTACAGTAAATAACCAAACATTGCAAGTGCAAACCTAAGCATTTCTGTAGCACTGGGTCTGTAAATCCACACCTGCATGCTGATCAAGAATATGAATCCTGTTTCTGACAACAGGATTCATCTTACCGATGCTTTGTATGCGGATATTTCATTTAGGACAAAATCTGCTATGGGAAGTGTTTTTGTAGTTCTCTCCCTTATTTCTTTTGCTTTGGATATTTGCATAGGAACAAGCTCTTTTCCTTAGAAGCCTATTCTTTACCTGGAGCCACAATATTTCCACTGAAAAATTAATGTGATGTCACCGAGGCAAATCAAAAGCGGATATTCTGTTTAGAAACTGTTGATGCTTAGGGCGCTATTTTAATAATGAGGGATTGCAGGTACCCCGATGATTGGTTCACCATGGAGCTTCTCCAGTGCCAGCAGGCTTTAAAATGAGCAGCAGCTCAGAGAAGTCCAAATCCTCCCCTTTTGATTTAAACCTATTTCCCTTCTCTTCCAGGGTTTAATCCCACCAGCAGCTTTCTTTCCGTTTCTATGATGCACCAGAAAAGTCACCTTCAGTTTCACTCTACCTTAGCCTCAATTGCAGGAGGCAATATTAGTCACTGGGAAATATTTCTTCCCTGAATTTTGTTGTAGTTGCAATTAAGAACTCTATCCCACCTCTTCCTCCTCAAAACACACCGTTTGTTGTCCCTGAAACGTTACAAGTTTCTTTCCCTCCGCACCTCCAACGTTGCCCGCCGCGCTAGGTGCTGCACAGCCTCGGCAGCTGCTTCCCGGTCGCAGGCTGCAAGGAACGCCAGCCACCCCGAAACCGCCGTCCCGCAGGCGCCCTTCCCGGCCAGGGCTCCGACAGCCTCCTGCAAGGAGCGCCGGCACCGCCACAGCGACGGGCCTTGGGTCCGCAGGATTAACCAAGGAACCGCTAGCTGAGCTGCGAGCAAAAGGACAGCGTATCGGGCACTGCCATAGGAATTAGGCCAGAGACTTGGACTAAACAGTAATATTCATGTAAAATAGTAACAAGTCAGACGTTGTAGGGCCAAGAAAAAACAATAATATTGTCAGACTTTTTTTTTAAAAAAAAAAAAACTCACTTTATGATTATGAAAGCACCATTAGAATCAGGGGGAATTTGCTGCTAGAGCTGGATGGTCTAACGACGTCAGAAATGAACTAGTAGATAAAGGAGAAAACTGATGAAAAGCCTTACAAATATAAAAATGCAATACGGTATACTTATAAGAAAGAAGGCTGAAAAACTAATGCCTTAAAATCTCCCTAGTGCAACAATTTTGTACCTCAGTCAGCAGAAGAAAGCAAATTTTGGGACCAGGCATTGTAGAATCACTCAAACTTGAGTTACAGTCTGATTTTTTGTTGAAAAAAAGTGTCATGGTGAGGTTCTAAACAAATACTTGATTTGAGTGAAATCTAGATATTAAGTCATATTCTTCCAAGCTCAGTCATGCCAGTAACACCACAAGACAAGGCTAATAAAGGTACTTTGCTAGTAGTAAGCAGCACAGTGTGATAAACACGACAATAATCTGGATTTAAGCTTGTTTCAGATTTTACCTATTTGTTTTAATCAAAGATCTATTTTAGTATAGCAATAACCAGATAACAGAGTTATATCTATAGGATACCAGAAGATTAAGATGATGTTGCTCCTTCAGCAGTCTGGAAATAAGCAAAAGCGATAATATCTTAGCAGGATTCACTAATGGAAGAATATATAATTTTTCTGAAAATGAGTATTAGTTTTTCAGTGCTTTTCAAGATCATGCTTTTTTTATTCCATGTTTTTACAAAGTGATCAATAAGCAATAAAGAATTTCTTTATTTAAATCAAAATTCAGAAGTCAACCCCTCCTGACCCCCAGACTCAGTGTATTTGAAAGTGTCATGAATTAATCTCAAGAAGCAAAACCAGCCACCTGAAAAATTAAAGCAACAGATCTCTGATCATCATCTCCATGACCATCTCCATCTCCAGCAACAGTCCTGTACCATCTTCAAGTGTTTCTTGCCTTTCTTTTGCCTTTTTAAGAGGAAGACAAATAATTCCTTATCTTAAGGGGGGAGGGGTAAAGATAAGGGAGAAAGAGACAGAAAAAAAGAAACCTAAGCAGCTTAAGAGATGGTGGCGAAAATGTCACCTTCGTGTTTCTGATGATATTGCAAGTAGTGAGAGGTGGATAAGCAAGAGCTAAGTGGGATCCAAGTGCCATTTTCTACACGGCAGGAAAGTTTGCAGGCAATGTAAGATAAATTGCTCTAGTCATAGGTCATCTTTAATGTTTATAGAGCACTTTCCTTGTGAATGATCCCAGAGTGAGTCATGAATGTTATAAACAAATTATGCTAACATTATATAGTGTTGGTGCTTGCCAAAAATACCAATAAAAGGAATTCAGTATGCAAATGCTACACACTGCAGCTTCTTGGCTAAATAAGGATTCCGCCTTCAGAGACTGAAAAATTACTTGGCAAAACTGTAACTGACCTAAGTTTAATCTTTTTCTACCATATCTCAAATAAGAATTATATTAGTCCAAAGAACGATGAATCTTATCGCTGGCTCCTGGACAAGACTGATCCTTTCCTCCCTTCTACCCTTCAGCAGAGAAGCCTGGGTAGTTTGGTCACTAGAAATAAACCTTGATTTACTTGTTAAACACCCTTGTTAGTCACACAGGCCTCGTTGGCCAGTTACTATGGGTGAGTTATTCACAGAAAGTTCCCATTCACTTGACTGTTCTCACTTCAACATACAACCTTCTACCTCCACCTCTCCCCCATCTCAAAAGATTATTCTCCAGCAGGCTAGGAATCAGACTAACTTGGTTCCCACCACGAATATAGAAAGTTAGAGTGCAGGTTTAGTGGGTATTCCTGTAAATTGTCTTTTCTCCTGCATGTTTAGAAACCCAGCTGTGAAAACTGGAGCCACATCTTGATTCATTAAGTCTCCTGACAGAGAAGTGTTTCACGGAACCATTTTGTATTTTCACATTCGGAATTCAGCTACTGGGCTAGAAATTTAACCTGTGAGTGTCTGGGAAGAGGTGGAAGCTGCTTCTGTTCTTACAAGAGCTCCTTGCGGGAAGGCCCTGGATCAGCTCACACCGCTCTAGAGAAGTTATTGGTACAGATTTTTCCAGCTATTTCTAGGAAAAAAAGCTTAAGTTTCTCTGGCAGTTTTTATAGTACTACTCCTCGTATTAAAATCATTCATTTTGTTCAGAAGAGCAACAAATAAGCAAAAACCTACTTTATTCTCTGCTGCCTTACTGCTTCAAGCATCCTTGCTTTTCAGATGTACAAAGATGAAGCTCACTTAACTCTTACTAAGACCTTAACTGCTACAAAATTATGGAATTGTGCCCAGGTCAAACAACATAAGGTCACTTCAGGTTGTGGGTAAATGAGCACATTTAAGCTGCCGAGTCATTTTTCCCTCTTCCCTTATTGGAGTTTTGCGTTCTCATATACTATGAAAAAAAGCATCATTATATATAGCACGTCCGTATTCCTGGCTATCCAGAGTTCAGTCATATTCCAGAAACAAGATGCAGTGATTTATTTATAGATTTATTTTCCCCAGCATTTCTGTTTCACAGCAGAATAGTTGTGGCACAGAGGGAAACCAGAGACACAGGGAAGAAACACAACTCAAAACTGTCTGCATCTGTAACTTCTGAGCCTGCAATGTGCTCACCCAAGAGGTTAAACCCATATGAATAAGGATAGAATGATAGAATAGGAAGCATAACTAGTGAGGGCACCTGTAAAATTTTTAATTATTATTGATTACTTTGAAATATTGTTCATCTTTTTAAAACCAAAACCCCCCAATCAGCCCAACCCTGCCAAAGAAAGTCTGCACTCTCAGTATTATGCAGTATTAAAAGCCCAACCACTGTTTAAAATTTTCTTTGTAAATAAGCTGGTTAGATGTTTACTATCATATTTTTATCATATTTCAGGGAAATCCAGAAAGAACCATCTGCTATGAATCAGATTCTCCTCCAAATAAAGCAGTGTTTTTATCATATTCTGATTAGAGATACATTGCATCAAAAATAAAGAGTCCAGTACTAATGGAAAATAAGAGTTAAAATACTCACTACTCATGAATAACCTCAAAATATTCTCCAGTTGCATGGCACTAGGCTTTCTATCACTCAGAATAAGAATAAAAGATGTTTTTCCCATTTTTCAGATTAAGAACAAATCCTTCAGAGTTTATTCTGCTAATTAGGACAACTCAAAAGAAGAGGCCTCTCAATAAATACAGTAAACATACCTGGAGACCATAGTCCTCCAAAATAATCATTATTTGCACTAAATATTGATACCAAATGCTACATTTTTATATTTTTAAAAGATCAACTCTCACTAACAATGCATGTATCCTATTACATTGTATATTATTTCCTCCCAGATGCAGAGGAAAAACCAAACTTCCTTAAGAAAAAACATCCCAACAAAAATATTTCTACACCCAATATAAACTGAGTCACTTGTTTTAATAAATGAGAGCCTAATATGAGATTATGACAAGTACAAAAAGAAAAAAAACATGAAAGACACGTTACTTAAAACTGCATCTCCACCATTCAGCCACGACACACAAAACATAAGATATGTTATGAACAACAGCAAGAAAATAAACTCAAAAAAAAACCTCAAAACACAGGAGGCTGATCCACATCAGGGGCAAGACACATAGAATGAAGAAAAAGAACAAAGTGCCAAATAATAACATTTGCTTAAAGAGAACAATGTAAAGCCATCAAACCCAGAGAAATACATTCAAAATAGTAACTAAATTTTGTGGCAACTTTAGCACTTTACCAAATGACTCCAGAGAGCTTCCCACTCATGAAGCTCCTCATTTCCCCACTTCCAACAATGCACACATTCCCATCCTTACCTGGAATCAAAACCAATGGCTGTGGTAGCACCAATTCCAGAAGAGGAGGCAGTGATCCCTAGGCCTGAGGCATGTACTACTGCTAAGTATTCTAAATAATTCCTAAGTGATTCAAAACTCCCTTTAAATCATTCAAACTTTGGACTTCATAATATAAACCTTCCTTAAGTTAACACTTAATGCAACATCCACCTTAACATCAGGCACCCAAGACTAAGATGTGCACCTGAGATGGCACATGCAAGGTTTAAGAACCTCCGTTAGGTTCCCTCCAGGTGCATCCAATCTCTCCTTTCACCTCCCTAGCTTTTACCCCACTACAGAGGCAGAAGAGAACATGAAGACACTACTCCAGGCTCACATGAATCTAATTAGTAGCAAACATAGTTAGCTGAAAAAAACGCAAAGCGGTCTCAATAAGAAAAAAAAAAAAAAAAAAAAAAAAAAACACACCTTTGAGCAGCAGGAAGCTTAAAAATGCTGCACAAATTCTTAAGTTCTTCATGGTATTATTATAATAATGGAGTCGTATATAGCATTGTATTATTGTAATATTATTGCATTATCCAAATGCAACACTGTACTGTAGAGAGTATTTCTTTACTGTAAGAATGCTAAGGATTAAGTGGCCCCTGACAGCTGAAATTCCTGTGAAGCTGTCAGAAGGCATCAGGACTATTGGCCATCAGGGTGGATACTACGCAGGCATTAATAATCTAGAGATCCATGGATCAGCATGTTAAGCTCTAGGGAACTGCTTTGTACCACCACCAATTTGGTGGATAAATCTCCTTAAAGTTTTCTTGCTTAATTTTACCAAGGACCAAAACAGGCCTATTCTAATTTTTCTTAAGTGTTTTGGGACCTTCAGTAAAATTTAGGTTTGTTTCCAGTTTCTCCAGGACTTTTATATTTCTAGGAAATTCAGTGAAGCAGACTAAGCAACAAGTGCACTTTACCTCTATGAATTAGATTGCTACGGTGCTTCAGGTGCTCCTCTGCAAGTGTTACAGGCAGAGCATTAAGGAATCAGCCCTATTATCTATTTAGGGCTTTTTGAATGCACTTTACATAATGATACGTGAACACTAGAAGAACAAAAGTCGCATTGTACACCCTCAGCTCCCAAAGACAGTATGAAAACTGGTCCATCCAAAACTTTCTGGAAAAAAAAAAAGGTTTTAAGAAGGGGAGTAAAATGGGCTATAGATAAATAACAATAAGATCTACGTGCCTTCAGAGGAAGCCAATGTACACGATGAAAGCTGCTTTTCATTAGGGCGTGCTGACCTGTTTATATCACTAGTATTTGAGTATTCTTATCATTAGTACCTATAAAACCAGTGTAATAGTTCAGAATATGTCAACCACACAGCTTATTCATTATTCACCAACAGATAAAAATAAGCTATACAGATAATGTCATTTGCTGGCTGTTTTTTAAGCAAGTCAAAGCTCAGGATGTTTTAAGAATGGAAGGTTTGTGGTAGTCTATTTAGGAATTAACATACAGACACAGCAACGCTTCTAGTGCAGAAGATAAAATAAAACCCACAATGATGGAGTTTTTTTGAATACAGTTTTCAGAAAGGTGGTTGCAAGCTGGAGTTAAGTGGATCTTTTTTTTCAGCCTGATGTACAGCTGCTTGTACTTAGAATATATGTAACATCCTGCTTGATATGGAGAGGAAAAATAGCCTGGTTAATATTTTCTTCCATGCTTTGGGGATATATAGCTATCTAGGTTGCTTAAAAGTGCCACATCTTTTCTTATAATAAAAATACATTAATTAGAAAAGACAGCAAGTCTCTTCTTAAAAGCAGACACATTTTAATGACCGTTAAGTTTTCTGGTTTCTTGGGGAACAAAGATTAACAGAGGAGCAGGCTCCCCTACAGCAATAAAAGGCTCAGTGCTCTTTGAAATATCCTAAGTGTAACTGATAATCAAGGACACAAATAATTTTCTACTGCTAAAAGAAAAATGTGAGTGTTGCCTTAATATTTACTTTAACCTTTGGTGATGTCAAATGCATACTATTCAAAATCCACAAGGATCTGGCAGGGATAGTGCCCCGGCCAGTGTACTTTCTTCACGATGTCTCTTCCTCCTGGTGGTCGCTGCGTCCGAAGCACACGGTGACCCACGAGAGCCCTGGGTCTAGTTACACTGCGGGCAGGAAGAGATGTCTGCCATATCTCCTATGCAGTCCCAGACCCTGATCCGTAAGCATTTGAGGACTTCAGTGATTTTAGCAACCCAACAGGGTCTTTAATATGAAGTGTTCCCAGCCCATCATCAGTCTTGTCCAGTCCTCAGGGAGCTGTACACAGGGGAGAGGGAATTCCCTGTGTCAATAGATCTCTCTCTCTCTTCCTGCCTTTTCTCCATACACGTATACACAGATCACAACCAGATCACAACCCCCAGAGAATATTTTTCACAAGACTCCAGCTTCCAAGACACATTTTCTGCGGACATCTTGTTATATCATCTTAGATCAATAACAATACAGCCTGAAAGGGAAAAACTGACACAGAAAAAAGTTTCATTCCAGATCTTCTTGCACACTTTTGTAGAGGTGAGATGCAAAAAGGGAGAGCTGGAGAGCTGGTTATATAATGTGATAGCGTTTGGGAGCATCCATAAATAAGAGAAATAGTGAGAGGAACACAGAACAATGAATCTTAAAGTTCATAAAAACAATAATTTCCATTGGCTGTGGGAGACCTTTGGGGGAGCGGGGGGAGAAGCTATCTGGGAAGAATGAACTTTTTGTGAAAAAGACGAAAAGACTACTTCTATATGGAAATGTATTCAGAAATTCTTAAAAACAATCATGCATGCATCTCAGCATATATTATAAAAAAAATAAGATGCACAAATTAACCTCAGAAAACACTATCTTCTTTTCAGAGCACTTTTAAGAATCCTCAATGGGCAATCTGTTAGTTAAAAATACCGTGAAATGTTCCACGGCATCACTTGTCAGACAGGCTGTGTGAGGGAAGAGCAAAATGAGCTAACTTCAAAGAATGGAAAAGAATATTCTCCTGAATAACTCCAGCAATTTACAGAGGACTAGAGTTTTTTCTCATACCTGACCTGCACACAGGTGCAGACGAGAACGTATTTACCCCAATTCAGGGAACTAGCTGAAGAACATGGCTAGGCTAACAAAGCAACTTTTGTTTAAGAAAACAGCTGCAAGGACAGCCAAAGGACACCAAGGGAAAACGTAGTTTCACTGTGGCTTTTAAACAACAGAATGCTCAAATCAAGGATAGCTGGTTTACTGGTACTCAGGAAATGCAAATCCTAAGGAAAAAAAAAAAGAAAAAAAAAAGCTATAATCAAGGGAATAGAAATCTTTAAGAGAAACATTCAAAGTAATGAAGTTCATGGGTTCACTCTGACAAGGTAGAACATCTAAGCACAAAACATTCAGAGAATATTATGTACTTAAGCTAGAAAAACAAATTCATAACTAAAATTCTAGTAGTTTAATCACTGTGAGCCCTGAATTAAATCTGCTCACTCTTTATTGCCTGCAGCTTTTCTTTCTGTCCTGTTTCAAAGTTTTCGGTATCCTACTGGCTTTGTATACTTCTTTTTTAGAATTAAAAAAAAAATTATATTTACTTCTAGGCTAACTGTTTGTCCCTTTCTCCTACAATGAATTTCTTCAAACTAGTGGAGTATTTTCTCCAGGATACCTATGCTCTGCTTGCACTTGGAAATGTCTACACTGTAACGTAAGCCACAAAAACCCTTGCATCTTCTAAATTTCTCACAGCTGTCCTTGGGTTGGATTGTGTGCCCTTTTTTTTTTTTTTTTTTTTTTTTGTGGTTGTGGATGTTGTTTTTGGCTTTCTGTGGTCTATTATTATTGCTATTATTATTATTAGGCAGCCTCTTTATCAAGTGTAAGAGTCCCACCCATAAATTTCAATCCATACTGGATGATTTTCTTTGCTGAAACTCAGCACTCCAATTTGAAAGAAACCTTAGATTAATTCAAAGATCACAAAAGGCTTTGGATTGCCTCCCCTTCATACCAGGGTGTTTTGTTTCAGGCCACTCACTAGCCCAGATTCTCCTCATTCATCAAGCCAATAAATGCAAAGAGATGGAGTTAGAAAGCTAGCTTTAATCTTTCCAGCCAGAAAGATTAAACTGAAAAGTCTGCTGCATTCAGTTACAGGCTTTATTGATCGTGGGATGCAGTTATGCTGTAAGTAGGAGTGACCTTCAATTTATATTCCACTGACCTTAAAGTGTCATATGTTTCAGGCAAAAATAAGCAAGAAAAGGTTTTATAAAATGCAATCCATCTCAAAATACCTAGGTATCAGTTTACTTAGCTATACCTATGCAGGACCTACAGCTTCCATAGTGAATCTTGGATGCATTTAAAAGGTCAGCCTGCTCTCCCAGCATCTATGTTCTAGCCGACTTCCCTTTGCCCTGGGGAGAATCTGATCACAACAGAGATGTAAGGAGGATGCTTAAGTAATACCTTATTCTCATTCTTTAACTGACTCGATATAGTTACATTCAGCTATTTTGAAGATAACCAGAAAAAAATATTTCAAGAAATAAATTTTAATATATATAATAATTATACTATTATTATATAATATTAATATAAAAGACAGCGCTTTTATATTTTGCTCTGTCTGCAGACCTCACATCACATTAAATGACGAGTTCATCTGTATATTGTCTAATCCTGAGGTGGGTGATGGGCTGTTTTGTTGCACTAAAATACGGAGAGCGATTCATTTCCATTGCTCTAAGAAAAGCCAGTACTCACTTTTATTCTTCAAGAGAAGCAAAACTGCCACCATTAAAAATGAACTCAATATTGGCTTTCCTGAAATACTAACAACAACAACTGGAAGTTAGGAAATCAAACGCTCCAAGTGTTTTTTTAAGATGCTGAGCTCTGCTACCACAGGCAGAATGGCAGGGAACGCAGTTAAGGAGCTAGACCCTCCTTCTGCAAAGTGTTCTGCCAGTCCCAGAATGACACGTGCTTTATGTTTCCTCATCTTTAAAGCAAGCCTGAAGGAGCAAAGTTTTTAGACACATGCTTACAAAAGAACAACAGGAACAGAGAAAATAGTCTTCATCTTCAACACAGTTCTTTGTTATTGGATAGTCATAGATTTTAACTACTTACAAATGCATAAAGGAAGGTGAAAAACGCATGCATGAAATGTTATTTCAAAAGAATTATCATTTATTTTCCCGAAGAGTTCATGTATGAATGCACAGTAGTAATACTGAAGTGCTTTGAGCTGTTTTCTTTCAGAAGATTTAAAAAGACTAAAAAATGATCTAAAACTACCCACTGTGCATCTGTAAAGTTTAAAAGAGTAGCTCTGCAAGACAAAAAAAAAAAAAAAAAAAAAAAAAAAAAGGTGGCAGCTACAGCCTATACAGCAGCCTGACCCCGGGTAATGCAAAGATGAGGCAGAGTTCCTATGGCAACTGTCTTTGATTACAGGTGGAGGGAGCTGACATTTTTTCCGTCCGTATAAGCTCCCTACAGGTGGCATGAGAACTCAGGAAAATGCATCTTTTCTGCAGGTACACATTTGTGCCTCGACATGAATTGCGGAATCCTCTCCGTCACGCAGCACCATGACCCTGGATTGCAGACACAGCAAGCCCACACTGCCACACATGCAGCTGGCACCCTGCCACCACATTCAAAGGGATTTAGCTGTATCAGCTGTGAATTTCAGCCAGGCTCTGGTGTTACTGTAAACTGGGGGATACTCTGAATCCCTGAGCTTACATTAATTTCTTCCTGCCATATCTTTCCAAAGCCTCTTTTGAGTATGGAATGAGCCATAACTCCTCCTTTTCTCTCCCTGCACCTCATGGAAGGCGCCCTCAGGACTTCCTGAGCTGTCAGTGCCGTGTTGGAGGAGCTTCCAGGCTACAGGTTCGGGGCCATTGCTGGCAATGGATGCGGCTGACGGAAGGATTAAAACTGTAGGAAACAGTTTCTCTTGATACTTAGAAGCTACTGAATGGAAAATGGGACTGTGCTAACTGCTGCTAGGGCAACCTGCTCACAGTTGCCCCCCCGACACAGTCAATTTTTGTGTCACTCAAACTGTCAAGACTTCAGTGGAAAATCCAGCTGCACCGAGTACTGCCCACTGTACTGGACAGGATGCTCCAAAGCCTCTCTCATACCAGTGACACTGGGCTGTCGGGGCTCATTTCAAAAGGTACAGCCTGATCAAGCAGTTACAACATGACGGACTACAGCAAAAACCAACCAATAGGCCCAACGTGACTCAAAATGCTGCAGGAAGATGGAACAGGTTGTCACGAGAGGCAGATTCCCCAGGGCAGAGGGAAGACAAAAGTGTTTCCTTGGATTCCACTGCCCGCAGCCCCAGGAAGCTGCCGCAGTGCAGAGCCTCCTGCACAGTGTTCCCTCACCACCTGAGCTTCAAACGACCCTCCAGTACAGTTCCATATTGACCAGAGCCAGCCTTTTGTACTGCATAGAGCTGACTGCTTGAGCACTTACAATGCATGGGCCAGATTCCTTATATTTACCATTTCTACAGTTCTTCAAAGTAGTTTCACTACTCATTAAAACATATCTTCTGTGCCATGCAAGCTAAAGACTGGATTAAGTTTTAAAAATTTTCATTAACAATAGAATATCTCAGCTGACAGCTACATTTTTAAGAAAGTCACATGTAACCAAAACAGCAGTTTTGCAACAACAACAAAGGAAACACTTCAACCTTAGCTACAGCAATCACTGCCAAATGAAATTTATAGCTGTCTCTATGAACAACTTTTTTTTTTTTCTTTTTAATTTGGCGTCAAGTACTAGACTAGGTTTCCCTTTAGAAAATTTCTAATAGCAATTAAATATTTCAGGTGCATAAGAATTCTAATTATAAGACCTAATTTCCATTAGTTGGTCTCTACTGTGAAGTCAGGTTGCCAGACAGTTTTGTATGAAGTTGTAATCTGCAGGGTTTTTTTTCCATTGTTTTTCATTTGACAATTCTTCTTTTATGAGGGTCATAAAGGCAACAGTCTGTAAAATCCATTCCAGGTTTTCTTGCTCAGTTGTACTAATCTTCATATCTTTTTCTTTTTCTAAGAGGCTGATGTCTTTCTTTTTTTCAATTAGAATTCTCTGAATGATTCTTCATGATGTGGAAAGTATTCATCTCTTCAAGGAATCTGATTCAGTTAACCTAAAGTGACCTCAATTTTGTACACAATAGAAATAATTTGTTTTCTTTACCTCTACCTTTTAACACCGTCATGCTTAAATGATCTTTTCTGGTAACCTCAGGAGGAACTTAGAAGAGGATTTAGGTAAAACATTATAGGAACAGAAAAGCTAATTGAAATTTCAATAAAAAATTAATTGCCGCATCCCACTACAATAAAGAGGTCAGATCATCCTCTTACGCTCATAGCGCACGTGTCAGAAATACACTGGTGCAGAAAAAAGACCACTAATGGTACCATTGATCCTGCCTGCATTTGCAACTAGGGGAGGAGAGTAAACCAAAACATTTATTAACCATGTTCTCACCATAGCACAGCTAGTTTGCCCAGAAGGATAGGAAATATCTAGACATATAGTATCAGATTTATACTATTTTAAAGAAATAGTCATATAGAAGTATGTTATTCTAGGCTGCTTCTGAATTCTGAATTTCTGTGGACTAAATCAAGGATAATAGGGAAAATTCCCTGTAAGTTGTCCTTATCTTCCCATGGGTGTAAGGCACTGGGGGACAGGCACTCTCCTTCTGGTTGTGGTTTCTTCCATTAAATACGTGCGCTGCAGTAGACCCTTTCAGGCACAAACTGCACTGCTGATTATTTTTCTCAGCGCACTGTCATCTCGCGGCCAGGGTACTTGCATGCCCTTGACATACCAGCATCTTGCCCACATTTCCTCCTCATCACCCGGCACTGTCGGTTGATGTTATTGCAGCGTCATTGACTTATTTTTCTTGCGTATCAGCTACAACAGTGACGGAAACGAAATGCCGGATGACTTTACTACTAATGGCCTACATTTATTGCAGCACAAACATAAAATATCGCTGTCATATTTTCTGAAGTCAGGAAGTGTTACTTCATTAGTAATCCCATCAAATTTACAGCTCACGGACAAGTGTTTACAAAAAGGGGTTTTATTAAGGCCTTTTTTTGTGATGTGTGTACCCCAAATTTTGCTATCTGAATAGGACTACAAGAGGTCTATTAATATATTTTTCCCAATATATTTATGAAAATCTTTGCCTACAGCTGCATACTGCACCTGGACAGGGCTGTGTCAGCTGCTAACCTAAATTCCACTTGTTGCTAACTAAGAACAAAGAAGAGAAAATACTAGTATCAAAAAAGAGAAAACTAAATTCTGAAATTATGCTCAGCTTTAAATTACACCTGAAAAGGTACTCTTAAGTATTAAACTGAGATTAAATCCCCTCAAGGTTAAAACCTTGAGTTCAGAAGCACACTGACTTCATCCAGGAGTTATTTTATTATTTTACATGGATTCCTTTTTTTTTTTTTTTCATAGAAATACTGCCTTCATATAAATTGCTTTTTTAAAATTAGCTCATCAAATATTTGGTTTTAGAACATCCATCTCCTTTTCTTTCTCTGCTGATTTATAAGAAACCAAAATGCAAGTTTCTTTAGAGGCCTGTACCACACTATTGGAGAGAGTGTAAAATATTGCAGTATCTTTAATAGATAATGTTTTTTGCAGAGGATGTTTGAGAGCACTGTCTAGCCACAGGGACTGTGAAGGCACCAAGTGGGGTTTCATATCCTTGCACCAACTATTTGATTTCCTTTTAGAAACATAAGGACAAGCAAACATGAATCTCAGGCATAAACGACATAAAGATAACAAAAACTTCACCTGAATCACAGCTGTTTTTGAAAACTATACTAAACACCAGTCTGTGTTTTCTGGGACTTACAAATTTTGTCTGCATATCTTTAAAGGCTGAGCTGTGCCTAGGCTGTGCAGTAAACCAGAGATGGTGTAAAAATCATCACAAAAACTACCGTACATCTTTGTGGAGGCACAGGTTTGATAAGCAGAGCTGAGGACTATTACTTTGAGAGAGAAAGTCAGCTAATCATGTGCTATGTAGCAAATCACATAAAGAGCCTGAAGCAAAAAGAAAAGACCAGGGGTCAGGACAAGGACTCTTCCTTGTAGTCGGGACGAGCTAATTAAGAAGAAAGATTTCCTTTACTCTTTGCCAAGCAAGTCTTACGTGTTTTGAAAAGTCAGGGGTGAGCTAAACAGCACTGAGCATGGAGCCAAACAGCACTCAGGCTGGCCCACGTCCTCCCCTGCTTGCCGTTCCTGACGGGCAAATCGAGGGCTATCCCAGCCCGGGACAAACCCTTTCCCAGAGCTGAAGAACAGAGGCAGCAGGCTAAGGATTGGCACTATTCCTGTGATAAGGAACACAACCACAAGAGAAGCCGCACCGGGAATAAGCAGGTGATGTCAGTGCAGCCCCTGGAGCTCTTTCCTGCCCTTTCTTTTTCCCTTGTCTTCTTTCAGCAAAGCTGGAAGATCAACCTTTTCACTTCAGTTTGTACTGAAAAGCAGCATGGAAATATGAAAAGGCAATGGCTCCTGCTGCGTTCCTTCAGGTTTATTTCTCTTCTTAATTTGAAGAGAGAACAAATTTGGATAAAACTCAGTTATTTCAAGTGTTATTTTCAGCCCCTGTATCTTCTACAGATAAGAAATTCATTTCAAGGTGAGGAATGTGGAATTCAAGCTTAGCTTTACACCACCCCAGCAGGTAAATCTGCCTTTAGCATATGAAGAATGTTAATATTGTTACCAACCTAGAAAAAAGGGAATTCAGAGAGTCCTGGCTATTACTGAGTGCGCAAGTATCAGGCCACTGCTGATTGTGGTAGGAGCAAAGCTAGAACAAGGCAGAAAATCATACCTAACATTTCACCTTCAAAGGATCACTCAGGGAAGAGAAGCAATGAATGAACTATACAGTGTGAACTAAAGAAGTAGAGGAAACTAGATGGGATATATTGAATGATGTTTTCCTCATCATACTGTAAAAGAGCTAAACCCAGGTTATGATCACAGCATGCCATGGATCAAGAGCAGTTTTGATAACTTCATTGCTAATGCAATGTTTCAAATGCTTCCAAAGCAAAACTGTTCCTTAAGCATTTTGTCTTCTGGGGCTAAGAAAATTACGGTTTGATTTATCATGTAGGCAGGGATGACTGGTGCCTATCCAATGGTAACTATTTTTGCAAGGAATGTTGTTTGCTACTCAAAACAGTGAGCTCACTCACTTTTGCTTTGACTGATCAAATTTAGAAATCTGAGGGGGTTTTAAACAAATGTCTTACTTATACATATTATATATTTTTCAGAACTATCCCAGGTGACATTACTACACTTAAAGAATCTAGCTATAAGTTTTGTTCACTCAAAATCACCTTTTAGATTAGGAGACAAAATGAGAATTGAAAACAGATTTCCAATCTCTTTCTATTAAAAAAGCTGACCTTTTTGGCAAGCAGCGTAATACACTATCAAGTACGATCAATGATATTTGCTGATGTGAGCACGGTCATTATGCATTACAGAGCTGCAGCCAGTTTTGGAGGATCTTCACGATTATTGCAACAGATCCACACGCTCCAGCCTGGTGACCTGAAGGGCACGAGGTGCCTGGGCGTGCACGTGACAGGGCCACGCTGCCTGTAATTGAAGCGTAGCACACAGCAGGCACGTAGCAGCGCGTCGCACGCAGCAGCCTTCCTCGCCACTCCTGGCAGCATCGTGAGGATCGCAGTGCTGCCGCCGAAGGCTTGTCCGCGGTGCCGAGGGAGGCAGCCCTTCCCGGGGAGGGCTGACCGCACACAGCAGGCTCCCAAGGGCTGCAGAAAAGCTGCCCGCCCCGAGCCGATTCCCTCGGGAGCACAAGGCTGGGCTTCCCCAAAGGGCCCCGGGACGGCGCCGCCTCGCCCGGCCGCACGCACAAGGCGCCTCTTCGCCCCGCGCGCAGGCGGCGGCACGCGAGCGCTCGCAGCTCCGGCGGTTGCCGACATTCGGGCTGCCCGCTCTCCCTTCCGAGGGGCTGGTGCGGGCGAGCTGCCCCCGGGCGCCCCTCGCAGAGCTGCGCCAGGCTCGCGGCACGGCCAGCCTGATGGGGAAGGCCAGGCGCGAAGGGCAGGTCCCCAAGGCATCGGCTCGGCGGCGGGAGCTAACGCTGCCGTCGGTAAGGGGGACCAGGCGGGGGGACCTGAGGACAAGCTGCGGGAGGTGACGGAGGATGAAGCGCAGAGCTCCGGTGGAAACTGAAAGGAGATGCTAAAAGGAAGCATAGCTTTGCTTACGAGAAGGGATAACTGGCCTGGATAAGAGAGAAGGGACTGACAGATTCCAGGACGTCAGAAGGAGACAAAGGTTATGAGGAGTGAGAAATATTGCCAGCGTTGTACTGCTACCCTCATGTAATCTGACACATTTTCTCAGGGGAAAAATCAGATCTGTGTAAGAGAGAACAAAAACTTTGCAAAAAAGTACCCTGGTTCCAGTGGCACAAATACATTACTATTTACACAGCTTAAAAAAAAAAAAAAAATATATATATATATATATACACACACACATAGTCTTGGCATGGGCCTTATGGACCTTCTCCCCTCAGGACTGCTTCAAATATAGGCCAGCATACTGCTCATCAGACCACTGATGCTATATGACCGTTTATTAATGGCATTAGGTTGTCTAATCATTTAACTCATTAATACTGTTAATGTAAACTTTATTTTCTTGTAGTGGAACTAGGATTTTGCATTTCTTTCCAGGTCAGTGTTGCAAGGAAAAAGATATTCCCTCAGGTTTGGCTCAGTGGCCAATGGATCTTGAACTCTTTTCCAAATACCACAGAGGAGGTCAAAAGTATTTGTTTCCCAAACAGCACGAGTCTTTTAATTAGAGCATTCTCCTGAAAGATGGAAGATGTGGAGAAAAAGGAAGTAATTCAACTCACCTCCCCCATATTCTGGGCAAATGATCTGATTACCAAGTTGTTGGGGAGAAAAACACCACCTTTGTGAAGCACCACGTTAAAGCAAGAGCTTTGAAAAGAATCGCTGTTCTAGAAACAACTCCAGTTGTGAATCCTAAGTGACAAGTATCTGTAGTAGTGACTAAGGTGTAGAAACAGAAACATCAGGGAACGGAACTAAAGATATATTCCTGTTGTCTGTGCTTTTCACCTCCCCCTCTGCTGGATCTAAATCTACAGAATTTAAGCACTGTATACTGAAATGCATTAAGTCCTTTTTGAAGCCCTTTTACATCCAAACATACTAAATTTTTTTTTTTCCCCTGGCTATGTAGCATCAACATAAGAAATCAGCCAAACAAAATAGAAAGAAATAAATTCTGTATTATCTGTTAAATTGGCTCTTCAAAGTATCAAAATTACAGCAATATCAGATAACTTGCTATATCTAGGAGGTCCCACTTCCTAATTTTCACCTAAAAGAGAAAAATGCTGGTCCAGAACTCATTTACCAAAAGAGGGATATTGAACTGTTTCCTGCTTCCAGCACACACACATAAGCATTTTGTTTGTTCCATCAGAGACACTGATTAAAGTTAACAATTTCACATGCTTTGCAAGTCTATTCTTAGAATTCTAACATGAGAATTATTAACATGGGTAAGAGAACGAAACAACATACTGCAAGGAAAATGAAACAATTCACCAAGTACTGTGAGAGAGGGTTTTTTTCCCACTCCTGGAAAAAAATGTTACTTTACCCTTTTCATAGGGCTTTTATCTTCTGTCCTTTCAGTTCAGTGATGTCTTGATAAAGAAGACCTGTAACAGAAGATAAAAACAAAGCACAAGTGTTAATTTGAATCAGCTGAACTTTTGTCCTATAACCAATACAGTATATAAAATATATTGTATAAGTATAAAAATAACATTGTATATTGCATTTGGAAGATATTTGATGGACACCAATATCAAATACAAGATTTCTTATGTATACCTTCAGCAAAATATTCTACTATATACCTATTCTGATTATCATTGTCTTAGTCAGAAGAAAATATCAAGCCTATTATTTTTAGCTAAAGACAGTCAGTATGCAGGAAATCAGGACTGAGGAAAAAGGGCACCATCCAAAAACTTGGGTGTAGACCCAAAATCCCACTGATCACATTAACAGTCCCAACAAGGCAGTTTCAGCCTTGCTTGTTCTATGTACAGACTGTCATATTTCTCCAGAAAGAATAATTATAGCACGCTTTAATTTCATTGGCAGTCTGCTACTTAAAAGCATTCCAGGAAAATAAATGGGAAGAAAAAGTGCTTCCTTCTTCATGCAAATACAAATGCTGCTTTCTTCCCATCCTCCAAAAAAAAAAAAAAAAAAATCAAAAAAGAAGCAACACTGATATGATACTGACTGGGGATGTGTTTCCTGTTATGTAGGGGGAAAAAAATTATCTCCTTTTATTCCTTTCCTATACAGCAACATCTTCTTGGAACTTCTTGTCGCTATCTGTATATCGTTTTCCTATTCTTTGTACTCTACGATTCCTTGAATTTTTTTTTTTTTTTTTTTTTTGTGAAGGAAAAAGGAAAGATAATCAACCAGCACCTACTAAATCAAGTTCAAATTTCCCATCTTGGCCTGCAAAAACACCAAAGATTCATTTCTATTTCTTGCCCCGTTGTCTTCTATCACATTTTGCATTGGCCCTTTGGCTTTATCAATCTACTGTTTCCTTTTCACGTTCTACCTTCATTCTCGTTCTCTACCCTGCTCTTAGGGTGGTACAAGCCCCTGATCCCCATTAGACAGACTCATCACCTTCCTTCATGAAAAATTGCTCCCAATTGCTACTCTCCTGGAGAGCAATTGTTTGCTCTGTAACGTGCCACTGACTTCTGTCTGTACACACGGAAAGTCACTGACATCTCCTGTACCTTTTTAAGTAACTCTGTCTCTCTTTTAGCCTGGAAGCTTCTCAAAGGAGAAGCCCCTATTTGTCTTTCATTCATTACTAATCTGCTGAAATGACTCATTATCTTGATGTCTTTCATTCCCGCATGAAGGAATAACTATAGGTAGGAGGATTGGCCAGAGGGAAGGCTTTTTCTTCATAACATAATCCAGCATGACATCCATCACACGTTTTCCCTTTGCAAAGGGACTTACTCTCCCTTAGAAAGTTCATGTCTCATCACTGCTACAGGACAAACCAAAAGATGATTAAAAACAAAATCACCTGTAAAATGCATCAAATGCAAAACTCACAGGCCACGCAGAGTGCTGCTGTTGCACAGCATCTTAGGTACTTTAGTGCTACAGCCCTGATCCTGCTCAGGGCTCACTATCAGCAGCTCTGGGGCCTCTCTCTTCTCTTCACAGAGCCTCTGCAACAGTATTTTTCCCTTGTGTTCCCATGCTGCTCTTCTCACGGTCCTAAACCCACCTCACCTCCCTTCTTTTCCTTGATTTCCGTTACCTATTGTTTTGCAGATACTAGCTTACATTTGGGAAAACCAAATCCTCTGCAAAACAAGCCAAAGATAGATATCACTACGTAATACCTGTGCACAGGAGCTTAACAAGCAGCAGCACGCTGTATTTGCACCTGGCCAGTGCACTCACCCCATACTAACAGCACCACAAGCAAGGACGGCCCGTGAGGGGTCTGAGCAAGTCCTGCTGGAAAGCACAGAGTCCTAAGGGGAAACTCTGGCAAAGCAAAAAAATCACCACCAGCAGCATCTCTCTCCTCACCTTATCATTGCCACCTGCGGCATTGGAGAGACCCTCAAAGGAGGGGCTCGACCCTACTTCTGGTTTGCCCAAGTCGGCCGGGAAGGAGTTTTCCTTCTCCCCTCTCTCTCTCCCCCATTTTTCAGTTCCTCTCCACAAGTAGCTCACTCTGCTCCAATATATGCCACCAGCTATGGATCTCACTATTAAATCTCTTCACTTGCAAATTTGCCTCAACATCCTTTGTGCAACAGTGTTATTGGCAGATAGATACTATCAACTTTATTTGGTCCAGGCCTTTTATTCTGAACGCTTTTTATCAGCCTGATCTGAAAGCAGACAATAATAATGGCAGGGTGTTATTGCGTTACCTGTCTGCACAGAAGTTTAATATAAACTCAGACATTCTCAATGTCATGTGGCTTCTACGCAGTGGGGGGGCTTCTTTTAGCTGCCCCCTGACACCTGCTAGCTTCAATGCCGGAATCATTTTGATGCGTTTCTGGTTTCCTTATGATAACAGCCCAAGCGGAGCCTGCCTGAGGCACAAGCCTGCCTTTGAAGCAACGATCCCTGCTGGAGTCCATACGTACCTACACACACACACACACACACACACACACACACACACACACTCCGCTCTGTTAGTGTTTGCCATTATAAAAGCAAGATACAATAAAATGAATCCCGTTTTTCCCTAATAGAGCCTATTTTGCAGAGCATTAAATGATATTTAATGATGAGTCAACTTGCCAGAAAATTCCATTTTAGGGCGGGAAGAGGGTCTTTCTTTCTTGCATTGTTACGTTGCAGATGTCACTGCTGTAACATCTGTGCTCGGGCATCACGTTGCAAGCCTAGTAATCTATTGCAAGTTACAGGAAATATAACTTGCAACTACTGATCTGATCTGATGTGCTAATGATACAATAAGCCTTGGATTTCTTTTTGTGCCAAACTGCTTTCTAAACCATCTAAGTTAAACTGACTACATGAAGAAAGTAAAGATGCACGTGCAGATATGAGGAAGCAGCCAGGACTTACCTCTGTATTGAGCAGGGGCATGCTGGCTATCATGCCTTCTCTGCCTGACTTTGCTGACACTTCAGTCTGCTGCCGATACCGTGTCACGCTCCAGTTTTCATAAGCATCCCCACACCTTACAGCACCTGTTGGTGTGTAACTGCTGGGCTCCGATCACCATGCCAACTCACATAAGTCGGACATAAAACACATCCTCTTGAAAGAAAAAAATATAGATGGAGGCTGCATGCCGGTCTGATGAACCCATGAGAAAACCTCATGAGGCATACCTCATGTTTTCTGTGGTTCCATATCAATTCATGACTACAATTTGGCAAGATCAGGATTAGAGAAATGTCCCCTGTTTTAACAGTGGCAGACTGCCACAAGGGAATTCAAATCTTTATATAAAATGTTCATGAATATTTATGTGTCTTTTTACTTTCTACATTTCCTTGCATTTATTTCCTTCCTCTTCTTTTCCATTAGTCTTGCTAATTTCTGCACCTTCCCCTTCCTTCACATAGACGTGATTCCATTTAAAGATTGTGTAACCTCATGTACAAACTTCTGAAGAAACACAGATGCAAGTTTTCATGCCATCTACTAGTCAAAAAAAAAAAAAAAGCAATAAAGCATGAGGAGACAAAGGACAGCAAAAGTATAAAAAGATTAGTTCAGAGAATTTCCAGGAAAGCCTGAGGTGTGAAAGTGGCAGTGGCCTTTTCATAAAAGGAGGTTTGCCTATTCTATCACTGCCTTCATTTCTAACTTTTGAGTACATTTAAAGTCATTGAGTTTTGAGTACATTTAAAGTACATTTGTCATTTCTCTGAGATTTTGCTCATAAATGTGTTAAGCAGTAAAGAAATTTTATTCCTTCATGAAAACATCTTAAACTGGGAACAAACAAATAAGCATTTGCTGAACTATTAGTTGTACTTTTGGTTTCTACTTTTGTTCTGTAATTTAAAAGCGAGACCGGTTTGTGTGTTTACTCTTGCCCAGTTTAATGCATCTGTCAGTACTTAATGATAAACAAGTCAGATACTGGAAAAGTGGATTGGCTCATGAACTAGTTTTACTCTTAAATTACAAAACAGTAAGAAACCTGCTTGGTAGCTGAATAGCTAGTATTCATAAAATGCTTGCAGTTCATATGAACTGTGATCGATACAATATCTGTAAAAATTCCTTAAGACACAAATTGGAATATCTATGCACAGTATCTTTAAGCTTCATTAGGATGATTAGATCTTAACATATAGAATCAACCCTTTATAATGAAAAGTCTTAGTGTTAGCCCATATCTCTAGTTTGGTCAACAGCTACTATTTGGATATTGCTACTGCACACAAATCCAGACACAGGACCCTGTGAGACACCCAAAATTTCAGGAAAATCTGACTAGTTTAACTTCAAAGTCCTTTCACCAGGGTTTAATGGATTTGTAAGCAATCCATTTTAAAAGACACTCTCCTTCAATGAAACAGTAACCTCTGGCAGATAGATCCACCCTACATACCTGGGGAACAGGTTAGGCCTTAAGATGAAGTAGATGCAAACTACGAACAGATAAATACAAGTTTTCTAATCAACATAAGTGCTGGAGATATATAACAGCATGGGCCTAATTTGTACAGTACTTTTGCTAAGCTAGGCTAACAGGAATAACCTATTCTGCTTCAAGCACTGGAAATAAGATAGACTGGAGCACTCCACATGCTTTTATTTGTATTTTGCTCGACTCTTCTGCGAAGCATTTGGAAAACTCACAGGCATAGACAAAGAAAAGGAAAGTAATAATTCACAAAACAAAGATGCTCACAGGCAGATATCTCAACAACTCTGTCATGTTTATCTGCATCCCCGTTCTCAGTTACTTCACTACTGAAAGCCATACACTAATTCTGGGGGATTTTCCACTATCAAAAATACTTGACAAGAACATTCATGAAAAAAAAAAAGGACCAGCAAAGCAAATAAATGAGGAAGAGCCTCGTCACCCATCAGATCGCAGCCTGCATGCTGAAACGAATGCCTGGCTTAGCAGCCTCATAGAGCTGGCAAAGCCCCTTCCATACCTAACTGTAAGTTCCTCTGAAAGACACAGCTCTGCCTAGCACTTTGCTTGTAGGACATCTGTAGATTTTAAGATTGCTTACATATTTTTTTTTAATAATTTTCATTTCCTTAATCTCTCTACTGATTTATTTTACTGATAAAGTTTCAAAGAACAGGAATTACCTTTAAGCATTTGATAAAAATCTATTGACATATGAATTTCTCAGAAAATGTCACATAATGAGATCAGTCCATTTTAAAAAGTCTAATTAATGACATAAGAGAGAAGTGACCTAAGGGTACGAAGAGCAGTTAATGGATATTTCTTGTCAGAAGCTGTGAAACACACTTTAGCAATGCAATTAAACATATCCATTGAATCCACTGTGTCATACGGACACTCATTATCTGCCAGCTCTATCCATGGGAAAGAGAAATATTTCCCCACTGCTTGTGGTTATGAGGCTGCTGTACATGTGGTGATAAAAGACCAAGGCGCCCTCTGAGCTGGAGCACACGGGCCCTGTGCACCTCCCCGCTACCAGCCGCCTTCTCGCGCCCTGACCCAGGGAGCTTTTAGCGGCTGCCCAGAGCCGCGGGAGCGCGCCCGGACGTGGCGGGATCATGGAGCCTCCCGGAAAAGGGAGGGCTAACACGAAGCAGGAGGCCTCGCGCCGGGCAGGGGCCTCGGGCAGAGCGCGGGGCCTTGGCGCTCTCAGGACAACGTGGGGCACATTCGCTCTTTGATGAAGTGAAAGCAGGAGCAGAAACTTCACCAAACGGAAACACTGACGGGATAATAATTCAAGTATTTAAATAATAATCTGGGCCTCATGAGGAAACTTCATGTTTAATTTTATATATGATGTAGAGACTAAATTTATTTCTGGGCATCGATTAATCTTTCTGCTAGATTTGCTAATACTTTTGCAATGCCCAGTGGACAATGTTAAATTATTGCAATTAAGATTCGGGCCTTTATTTTATGTCTGTACTATCTCACTTGCTTTTGACAACCAACCTTTAAATCTGAAGCGAAAGCAGCAAATAGGGAATGTCACAGCACAGCCAAAAAACCTACAGAACTACATACTGCTCTTAATGCCGTTTGCAGAGTGTGAATTCAGCACGGTTGGCTTCTGATGCCTGTCACTCGCCTCCGGACTGTCCCTGAAGGCGCCAGCAACACCCACAGCTTTGGTCTGCAGTTGATTAAAGGACAACATGGAAGAGCTGCCTGTCCATTCACCTGAATCCAAACATTTCAATCAGCACCTTACCTACTGTAGTGTGCATTTCCTTACAGCTTTTAGAGTCTGTTAGCGCTCTTCTCCGGCATGGGCCCACGGCAATCTGATTTATATACCTGCGTGCCCACACCGTTCTCAGGCACCACTAACACTTCAGAGATGCGTCCCAGAATTTCACGCAAGTCTCCTCATCTGCTTATACTTCACTCGTCCGCTGAGGGACTACGGGCCACCTGTTTCTTAGCCCAGTATTAGTTTATCAGCCATGGTCTATCTCTACCAGATCCCGCTAATAGTTTGACAAATACTAAAATCAGACCTTTTCTTCAAGCCTGCACTTCACAGTTGTTTTAGTTAACATCCCTGTTTTTTATTTGCTTGTAGAAAATTGGGCGATGTTACAGGGAAGGCAAAGCTGGGTTTGTTTCTCCTGTTCCAGCCTAAATGTAAGAGCTTTCCAGGCTTGGCTCTCACTGACAGGCCACATCCCCAAAAAGCTGAAGAAAATCTTGCTTCACCTGCCAATAAAAATTAAAATATGCCCTCTACCATTTTCCCTATTTTACATCTTTTTCAATTCATTTGGTTTTTTATTGCATCTTCTTTATAATTCCAAGCAGTAGAAAAATACCAATAAAGAACATATATCAGAGTGAGTTACAAATATCCACAAAGAATACTACACTTGAAAAATCGTTCAAAGTAAGAATAATCCATTACTTACTCAGAACATATTATTTGAGATCCATTTTCTTTGCAATGCACTATGTTTTGCTCAGGTACAGTAACATCTGTTGGTTGATATATCACACTCCTAAGCTACAAGCAATTTTAGAATCCAAGTTTTATTAAAAAAAAAAAAAAAAAAAAAAAAAAGGCAAGCAGATTGGTCTTGCTTGAGGTTCATTACAACCAAATCCTTCCTGTCTTGACAGTTATAAACAAAACCTCTCCCTATCTCATCTCGGTGAGCTCTTAATGCGTAGAGGGTCAAAGCCCAGAGCACCTATTGCCGGTACTGTGATGTGAACATTACTGACACATCTACAGAGTAAGTCCAAAAATGAGTTTCAGAAAAGGCTGACAATGTTCATCCTGAAAAAGCAAGCCTGGGCATAAAATGACATGGCAAAGTGTGTGTGTGTGTGCTGGGCCGGGGCTGCTGCTCTGAGGTGCTTTCGATTCTTCTCAGATTGCCCACAAACAGGTTGAAAAAGACAGTGTGACTAATCTTACACAACAAAATCCCCATCCAAAATAGGCACATCGGCAGCATAAACAAGCAAAGTTCTTGAGTATTGCACATATGCATACATACATATGTACATACTTTCTGAAGATAAAATAAATGAGCAATAATACATTAAATCATACACCAGCTGGTATGTATGTAGGGCTTAATGCTTTTGCTAGTGTCTGGTTTATGTGTGCTTATGTGTGGGTATACATACAGGTGTTCACTGCTATTTTAGTTTTGCCAGCACAGGCAATAGTATCTAGAGAGCTTATTATAACTGGGTTAAGTGTTTTTGCCTCCCTAAATGTCATGATTTGATATTTAATAAATGCCAAGAAATCTCATTAAATGCCAAGAGGGCTGCTGGCTGACTTTGCACTGGCTCTTTTACACATCACCCTTACTCTGTGGTAACTCTATCCTTGTCCAAACCGTATGTCATCTTTTGTTGACAAATTAAGAGAGGAGTTGTGAAGCACGAAAAATGAGTGACATGTCTAGACCTCTCCGTTAGTAAGAGGTTACTGCTTCCCTCAAAAATAGTCAACTGACCAAGAAAGCTTAAATACTTGGTTAAATCAGGCACCAGCCTCGCCCTTGCCTAGCAGAACACTAAATTCTCAGAGTTTGGCCAGATAGCTCACAGAAAGATCCTAAGTATTCCCAGGTAGGCAGAACACCTTTGTGATACTCTGGGCCAGTGGCTCATACCAGCAGTAGGCTGCAAAATGGGCAGCAGGCTGGGACCTATCTGTGCGACCACACCAAACACTACTTTTTAAGGTTCATCCAATTATATGCTCACGTCATTAATTACAGACATCGCTAAAGCGTGGCAAGCGTCCTTTTTGCAAGATCAGGAAACAACTGCACAGTCTTTAGAATTTTTAAATTATTGCTCCTCACGACAGTAATGGAAGAACACATCCAGGGAATATTAGATAAAATTTTTGTAGGTACTGTAGGTACATTTTGGTTTGGTTGATTGTATTAGGAATTGAAAAGAAATATAACAACCTAGGAAATTAGAAAGAGATTGATTAGCTGGAATCTATTTTATTTATTACTGAACAAGAAGCTAGTTTCATTTGCATATTAGAAAAAGGAATGTATTTGCTTAGAGTACTCCGAGGAAATCTCAGCCTATTGAAGACAATTACATTTATAGATGTTTATGTTATGGGAGCATTAACAATGCTGCTTTACTTGTCATGTGAATACTTGTTATTTCACAGTGATTTTCCAAAGCCGATTTTTCTGTTTATTTGAAGGAAATAAGTATATTTTTATTTCACAAGAATGCACAGACATAGGAGGTGTATTCAGTGCACGATTTCTCATAGGCTTCTCAAGTTGCCTAGGTTACACCTGGGCTGCTAGGATAACTCCTTTTTTCCTTTTAATTGCTACTTTTATAACAGGAGAGAGGAGATTTCTGAAAACCCAAATCTTGGGCTGAAACCTGCAAAGGAGAGTGCTTGGGATTTTTTTCTGTGTCTCACTGAAGATATTCTCACTGGGTGTGCCTTTACATGAAAGTTCATATTTATAGTTCAGTGAGGCAATTTCCATTTTGACCACTTACAGATGTCAGATATTAATACAGATCCAATCCTGGAGATAGAATCAATTTAAAATGAATGGGAGTATCCACTGACTTGTGTGTCCTATTTCACCATGAATTTAGAATCTTTGCCAGCAATTGTGATTCATATTTTCCTATGTAATTTTGTTGGGACAACTCTCCCTTCCTTGGCTATGGTCCCATACTTCAGGGGAATTTTATTAGTGTACATTAATCTCTTCCATCTCTTCTGCATAGCTTAGCTGTAGCTATATCTCCTCATTTATATTTACTACCTGCTTTACTAATATGAGGTGAAATGTTTATGATGTTCCCCCCTGGAATACTAATCGTTTCTAATATCTTAAACACTGAAATTTTTGTGTATCTAGCTTAAAATAGCGTAGAAGAAAGGACTTTTGTTTGCTTGCTTTTTCATTATTTACAGGAAAATTCTACACATTGAGCTATAACAAATATTCGCATCCCAAGGTGACTCTTTCTTCCAGGGAAGCATTAAAAAAAGGACTAGAATATGTGGCCTTTGTGTGATAAACCCAGTGCCAAGGGTCATTATTTACAGTAATTTCAGAGCAAGCAGCAGAAGAGGATCACGTCCTCACACTATTACCTTTATTCTTCTTCATATTCATCTTGTCTATCAGCAGGATTAAATCTTCCCACCCATATACCTATACTACTGCAACTTACAATAACCTCTCTGCTGTGCCCCCTTCAGATAGACACAGCTCATTCCATTTTACATTTGGCTTCACTCTACTAGTGAAATTAATGTTTATATCGCTGACCCAAATGTTTGAGACATTTTTAAACTATACAGTTAATGGATAACAAATCTAGGAGCATTATTTTACACCACTGTATTCTAAAACAAATTTTAAACCACTGCTGGCCAATCACATTAAAAAGTTTGTTTCAAATGAGTATTTTTTTCTTTAATTTGCTTAAATATACATGAGTCCGCCCTCATCTGGTGAAAATCAATTAATTTGGAAGTCTATCCTGAAAATGAAGGGATGGAGACTAATTAGGATGTAGTAGGAGGAGACCGAGTTCCTCAATTAACAATTTCATGTGGCAACTTTTTTCTTTTTGCCAGCAGGTTCCCATCATGCAGAATAAAGAACCCTTGTTTAAGTACATTCAGACTGATTACTTCCTTACACTACAGAAAGGGAACAGACTTGACTTTAAAGGATTTCTATTCATTTTAAGGAAACCCTGTCTCACTTTTCTTACCTAAAAGAATTGGGATGATTATAGAAAAGAGACGGCATAAAACTACTATGTCAGGAAGAAAGATATACTGAAGGAGCAAAAAACAACTCTGCACTGAATAGTGCTGATTCACTGTGAGAAATTTAATTATATGAGTTTAAAAGAATAAGATATAAAAGTATAAAAATACAAAAATATCAAATTTGACATTATGAGGAATTCTAGCAGAAGTTGCTTTCCAAAAACCCTCCTCAAGCCTTGCTCTCCCTTCCCCCAGGCTTCCTCTGTAATCTCTCTACAGTCAGGCGAGCTGGCCTCCACCCTGCCAGCGGCAGTCGCACTGTTTTGCTCTGTCTGTTCAAGGACTACGCGCTACCTCTAATGCGACACTCCACAGAGTGTGCCCAGGCTCCCGAGCTCTCACAAGGGAGATGGGAGAAGAGGGATGCCCTCCTTCCAGGCACAGCGTGAAGCACCACTAGGAGAGGAATCCCATGCGGTTTTTCTTTGCAGCAGAATGTCCCTCATACTTTCTGTAGAGGGGATCCAAGTGAGTCACTATCACCCTTTTTCCCTGCCCAGTAGCAAATACTTGTCTTTTCCTCAAGTTCAAAGGAAGGCAGCTTCCCTTGGGCGAGTTTCCAATCCTCCTGCGTTACAAGCGCTGCGTGGCTGAAATAACTTTGTAGACCCCGGCCCAGCGGTGAGAGCGGATGGGGGTCACTGACGGGCAGCAGGGATGGTCACGGTGGCACCAGGCTCTGGTGGCACCAGAGATGCATTCCCTGCTACGCCCCCGGTAGGCTCACCAGGAATGATGATATGGACACAAGCTGTCAAGAGGGGTGCACATAGGCAAGGTTCTCATTAAATAAAGTAACGGCGAGACTGATAGCACCCTGCCGTGAGTCATCGTGTAGACAAATGACCAGAGATGGGGCTGACAGATGGTGAATGACGGGTACATAATTGGGAAGTGCTTTTGGAGCCTGCTGAGAACGTTCCAGGGGCAATTTTATGATTTCATTTAGTTTTGAGGAACAATGAAGGCTTTTTTTCATAAATTTCACATTTGCTTTTGTATTTTTCACATAAATATTATGGACGCCAGAGAGTGTAATTCACAGGTGGTACACTATCTAGGGTGCTTTTAGGAAACTTCACTATAGTTCTAAATATAACATCAAAATAAATTAGAACAAATTTATATCAATATTGCAGTTCTAAAAAGATAAATCATTGTTTGTTTCCTCAAACATTCTGTCAAGCATTTAAAAAAATAAAGCCAGCTGAGCCAGTGTACTCACTAATCAACAAGAGAAAAGGAATATTATCCACTCTGCTTAAGGCAGTTGAACAAATAAATATCACTTTATCAAAGACGCTTGGATTCAATTGTCTTCTAGATTAAACGTATTGTAAAGAGTAAAATACTTGCTTAAAGAAACTCTTTATATTTCATACTCAGCTTTTTCCCTAAGAAATTATTTCTGCAACTATAGTATCCACAGAGAAATGCATGTTACAGAATCAGAAAGGATTTTGTGTGAACAGAGAAAAAAAAGATAAAACGGAAATGGCTTGCAGAGTTGCACTGCTGTTGGAGGCCTTTTTTATGAAACAATCAATATGTTTTCAATATCTGAGTACACAAAGAGCACCTAGTATTCAGCTTGTAATGGAACGCTTACCCAAGGAGAAAACAGCGAGCAGGGTCAGTACAACTTACAGAAAGTTGTTTTCACTTGGGTAGCTTGGATTTCTCTAATAACTATGGCTCATTTATTCATGCATCATGAGTCTATGCAGATCCGACCTACCTGCTAAGAGTCTTTCTGTGGCTTTACATGAGTTCTGGAACTACCGTGTTTAGTTGTTTCGTCATTCAATAGAAAAATCTCCCCAAAACAGCTCAGAACAGGCTATCTTTTCCCAATTCATTCATTTACATAGTTGTTTTTCTAAAGAATAATTTAATGTGTTCAGAATCTATGAGTGGTTTTAGCAAGACTGGTTTAGCAAACGTCTGACTTCAACATATAAATAAAAAATGTCTTAATTCTAGGTAACTTTCATATGCTCTTCTACTGATGACAGTACCTGTCCATCTTTGCTTAGAGATGTGGACCACAAGTAACCATATCCAGCGGTTACTTATTTAGCATTCCTGCTGCCAAACTCTCGCAAGACCAGACATCACCAAGGACAGAATAACTCCAGGATCAGAAACACCATTCTGAATTTTATCCTTTTCCAAAGACACTCAGCTGGAAGTGCAGTCAGCTGAGGGTCAGACCCTGTCAAAGGAGGTCATGACTTTGCCTCCTTGTGGGAAAAGGGGAACAAAGCAGAAATAAAAAGCTGCTCAAGCAGTAATAATACATTCCTCTCTATCTTTGACCATTTTTAATAACTGGTATACAAATTCTGTACAGCCTCTGAAAAGCCCTACTCATCTATTTGATAAGGATGAACACTCTCTTAATAGAAGAGTAGCAGGCAGTTCATTTGATTGACAATTGAGGCAGTTTACTTGATTCAAATTTCTCAAAAAAAAAAAAAAAAGGTATGAAATGCATTTTAAAGCACCAGTTGTTGTTTTGGTCACTGAGTGGAGTGCAGTGATAAATACACACAAGGACATAAAGTCCAAACACACAAGGTTTATACAAAGCTTTATGCTGGAAGCAGACTGTGCTTCTAGCAGATATCTGAGGGCACGTCTGATTTATTATAAGAGTTCTACACTGTGTCAAGCAGTAAAATATGATTCATTTGAATTATATAGTTGGAAACTGAATACAGAATGGCTGGTGAAGTGATGTGTGAGTAGGTATCTGGCAAAATAGATAAAGTCCACATGGGTACATACTAGCCATTCAGACAGTGCTTGCACGTTTGTGTCCACACGCCCGAGACGCAGTGAATCTGTAAACGTGCCTGTGTACAGAAGCTGTGTTAAGGAGAGAATCCTCTCCCTCACCAGATAACCAAGTCTCCTGAGGGAGCCACTTGAAGTGCAGTTGCTGAGATCTGAGCTGTCTGCCTCCTTGCCTCGGCCACTTCGTGCTGATTTCTTCTCTGTGAAGGGATGGCAATTGTTTTGGGAACCAGAAAAAAGTTAAATGGATTATCAGAAAGGATAATGCACTTCTACAGATTTTTGATGAGCAATGATTTATGGTTGATAAATCATGAACATACAATAATTAATGAATATTCATTTTGTGATTAGTCAGTATCTCTTCAAATTGTCATAAACAATCTCACAAATCTTACTGACCTGACCTTGGCAAGGTAGTGATCTGGGAAGTCTGTGGATTATTTCCTGCTACTCTGTCAGATGTGCTTGGGAAAACGAGCAAATGAAGAGCAATACAAAATACAGCGATGTAAATAATGAATGCATGTGGCTGGTGGATGACAAATGCAGATAAACGTAGACAGGGGATCAAGAAAAAGACAGTGCCGAGCTGCTAAATGGGAAATGATCAGCAGGGCTTTCACCTCAAAAGAGATTAGGGAAACATATTCTCAGATTCTCAATTCTCAAACCCTGCAGCCCATTAGGCAATTAAACAGAGAAATATAAAAGAGATGCTGGGATGAAACTAAAATTGCTTAACATAAATCAAAGTATAAACCTATTTTAGTCAATGAAGCTTCAGCCACAGCACTAAATACACTAGTCATCACACAATCTGAAATCACTCCTCAGGTAACACAGTCTTTAAAGGTAGGTGACAACAGTTAGGTTCCCAAATCCATTTTAAATCGAAGAGCAAGAGACTCAATCTCAAGAGTGATGAGCACTTAGCAGCTTCCACTCAGCAAAGCTCAGATTCTGAATCCTCTGCTGTGCAAGGACAATGGAAACATCTTTCCTGCCCCAATGTTTTCAGGCACATACAGTATCCAGCGTTCACGCTGAAGTAGTTCAGTACAGTTTTCGAGCAATCAGCATGTGCATACTTCACAAATATACATTCTACATACAGTATTGTATACAATGTATATAAATATAATACACAGTAAAAAAAAGTTTAGAATTAGGATTGATTGAAAGCTATTCCTTGTTGCAATAAGTATATTCACCAAACATTCTCAATAGACCGTTTTCATAACAGAGCTATTTGAGAGCTGCAAACTATTTGTGACACGTAATTGGGTAATTGGCCTTTGATGTATTTTCATTTCAGTGCTTGAATATCTTAAATCTTCTTAACAGAATGAACAAGTGATGAATAATCAATACCAAGATTCTGTTATGAAAAAAATAAAAAATGTATGTTATTTCTTCTTTATTTCAGTCAATAAGCTCTTATATTACAGACCTGTCAGAATATTAGCATATATCTCCATGAATATTAGCAGTGAAGGAGAAATCAATGTAAAGTAGTGCCTTCCTCCTTAAGAACGTCACAAAAACAAACCTTTTCTTCTCTTGCCTGAAAATCAGAGCACTTACAGGAAAAACAGTGAGGACTTTGAACCAGAAAAACTGCTGATCCACTTAATAGATAATGGTAACCATAAATCTCAAGTATCGCTTTACCCAATGCCAGTCTCAAGAGAAATTCCTCCAGGTAAAGCAGCCCCTGCTCTCTGAATTCCCAAGCGATTCGTGCTGACATTCCCAGGTCCAACCTGCACGGTAGGCTTCCTCGCTGCCACAGGATTCTCATCGGAAAGGAAGGGATACCTTCACTGAGCTTCCTGTAGCTCTCACTTCGGAACCTCTATTTCACTTCCATCTATTATCTATCTTACCCTCTTTGACTCTCCAAGAAGAAAAGGTCTCCATTTGGTCACATTACTTTCTGCCACCAGGTTAGCTATGCAAAATAATCCATTTTGGCTACAGCTGTAGCTTTTTCAACCAGATAATAGTTTTGAGCTCACTCAACTTTTGTGTTGATTACTATTATTATTTGACTAACATTGCGTTTAGCCTCTCAAGGTAACTCATTTTCTTCAAGTTGCCAGATCCCGCAGTTCCCATTTTTGAACGAACATGATAAAAAAAAATTATTTTCTTCTTACATGGGATAAAATATACTTGCCACCCAAGCTCCAAGTCCAAGACCTGGACCCAAGACTTGCTCCCAAGTCCACATACAAGAGTTTAAGGCCTCCAGCACTTAGTGGCTTCATCTAAGGATAAAGCAGGGAGTGTGTAATTAAGGTGGATGCTATTCAGAAGGACAGCGAGAGTGAGTAAGGAACAGGGTATTCTATTGCCTAGAACAAAAATTAGTCTGTTAGAAGCTGAAATATCTTTTAAATATTTCTATTTTATCATAAAAGTTTGCAAACTGATAGAGCTCCCTTTAAATGTGCACATAATCACTGTAAAAGTTGTGTGTATATAGATGCATATCCTAAACTGTCAGATAATATCCTCTAACGTAAAATCAGCCTCAATCCCCATCCATATATAAATGTCACGGTATGTTAATCACTGAGATTGAAAATCGCTATCATATCTCTGATGGGACATCTGGCACAACAGACAGGCAGGCGCACTGCCATTCAGGCACTGAGGCCCCAGCGAATCATGTCTGAAACTTTGGATTTTTAAAGAGCTTTTGTTTAAATGCATCCCTTTTTGGTAATGATGATACGTTAAAGCATAATAAAGTAGTGTCTTTATAGTTCAGATATGGGAGTGAAGTACACTATGTGGAAACATTAAAAGTATTCATCTCTAAATGTCACTCGGCTACAAGGCTCGGCAATCGCAGAGGGTGGCCCAGAGAGCAACTTAGGGAGCAGCACAAAATCCTCGCGCTGCGAATACTCGGCAAAGTGTCTGGGGACCGCAGAACATCCCTGCGACCGGCGCCCGACAAGAGCGAGCGGAGCGCTGGGGGGCAGTAACACAGCCGCGGTCAGCTGCGGCACCGTGAGCTGGGGCGGTCGCGGCGCTGCCATAAGCCACCTGCCTTTGCGCGTCCACAGGCGCCTGGAGAAACAGCGAAAGCTTTAGAAGGGCGTTTGCAGAAAACACTTCTGCAGCCACCTGTCCTGGGTGCTGCAACAGCCACCAGTCACGGCACTTAAACACCTGCTCGGCTTTAACACCTGAATGCACCACTGAGCGACTGTAGCTGACCTCACCCATACACCTGAGGCTAAGGCTGCACACGTGTGCTTTGCTGGAGTCCTTACTCCGCCTGTCCTCCGGATCATAAACCGCTGCTTGTAACCACCATTTTTCAAAACTGGATTAAGAACCCCCACTCAGTGTGGCAAAGCAAAGGCCCCCTCTCTTTACCATTAGTATCAAGGGGGAAATGAGGAACCATTGCACAACTAACAAAGATCTCCCTTTTTCACCCCAACATCTCCTTAAGCAATATCACCCAGCTTCATCATGCATTTTGATATTTAAAAGGGCTTCTGCTATTCATTTCAGTAGGAGCAGACCCATGGTATGAAACAAAAAAAGAATAAAAAGTTCTGTAGATACTGGACCAAATTTTATGTAGAAATCAATGAGGTTACATGTGGTACAAAGCCAATAGAGAAATTAGGCTGTATAATTTTGAGTAATTAGAACTATCCGGACTTGCATGGTATCAGTCTTCTATTGATTTTGTCATTGCCTTACGATGCGTGTTTTAATAGCAATTATATTTTCTGGCAACCTTTTTTTCCTCTCTCAGCATCTAAATTGTTGCTTCTTGATTAGTCAACAGGAAAAATCAATACTCTATACATTGCACATCCAAGGTTTAATTCAATTACCATCTGTGAACTAATCAAATGTTGATCTAGCTGTGTCAGTAAGTAGAAGGCAGTTTTTTAATGCCATGATCTTTCCTTGTCATTAAAGGTTACGCTGCAGTTCATTCATCACAAGTCTAAATCTGTATTGTAGTTGAAAAAGAAAAGAAAAAAAAAAAAAAAAAAAAAAAAATGAAAGAAAAAATGGTTTACACTTTAATTTAATTTAATTAGAAGCTCAAAAGACCTTGCAGGTCTTTTTGCCTCCTTGCCTTTTCTGCTATTCAGACCCTGCCAGTGCAGAAAGATTCCTACACAATAGCCCAAAGTGTTTTTTTCCAGTGCAATTTTAAAAGAATGAAACAACAAAATACAATTCTTATTTCCTCACTGTCAGAAATTACCTTCCGTCATGCCAATGATGGCATAGACTTATTCCTCACTTGATAGCTGTTCTGTCTATCCAACTAAGGGAGAGCATTTTATATTTCTTTTTATACATACATCTCTAAGAACATATTTTTTTTTCTTTTCCATGAGCTTCCCTATAATTGACTAGGGCAACTATGATTACTAGAAAAATCACAAGTTTCTGTTGTCAAACCACTTGATCTTAAAGGCAACTACTCACACTTTCAGAAAAGGTAGGGTAAACTCTTCTTTGCTGTCTCTGCGGAGGCAATTGCCAAATGGTAAATCTCACTCTTTCTGTGAACTTTGAGCTTTGCCCAGCCTTAGGGATATCATGATTAACAAAGTTATAATGAACAATATTATGCCTTTTACTATCTTAAAAGAGAGAGCATAAACACAATAAACAACAATGGATTTTTCTAAAGGACTTATGAAGCCATGGGAGCACCTGCCCTGGATGGGAACCTATCTTGTTTCCCACGTTAGTGTTGGTTTACCATAGTCAAAAGAATGAATAAGTAGGCAAACACTTTTTATATGTTAGTTAACTTTGCCTTACGTAGCCTAGGTACTCTGAATTCCTTATAAATGAGCTACTGGCTGTAATCCATAATTAGTTCCTAAGAAACCAAAGACAATAGTTAAGTCAGTTAATTAAAAA
>JAYECN011272312.1:0-29767 GCA_035222435.1 Microcambeva ribeirae | reverse complement strand
GGTGCTGCGGCTGCACCGGGCGCTGCCGCCCGCGCTGCGCGCGCTCGGCGACCGCTACGCCAAGGCGGAGTTCAGGAGGCACAAGGCGGCCGGGCCCGCCGAGGCCCAGCGCTTCCTGCGGGAATGGGAGGCAAGTGGCCCTGGGTCCATGCCGGGCCCGCCGGGGCCTCCCCGCGGCGTCGCCCGGCGCTCGCTGCGGAGGGGCGGGCGCCGCTTTGCCCCGCTCGCCCCGTGCGGCCTGCCCGGCTCGCGAGGCCGGCGCCTTCTGCCGGGGGTCCCGCGCAGCGCTCCTTGGCGTGCGCTGTTGCCTGTGCTGTGCCGGCTCCGGTGCCGGTTACCTCTGCGTCCGCTCGGCCGCCGGCCTCGTTGAGCTCCTCTTGCTGTGGCTTGCGCGGCCTTGCTCGTGAAGGGATATGTGTAAGAAAGGAAAACGTGAAGCCCTGTTAATTCTGCTCGCACTGCTTACCACCGAGCAGCCCGTTGCTGATGCCACTAACCTGCCTTTGCTTTTTTTTTTTTTTGTTTTAGTCTGATGACCTCTTTATGGAAGCAAAATTCCGGTTTGTAATTCTGCTTCTCTCCTCATCTCCTATGACTCTGAACTTTCTTGCCTTAACTGTGTTCAACTTTATATATAAAATAACTTTGCATGTATATGCATATTATATATTTACATAACTATATATACAGGTAATTATATAATTACGCTTAAGTAATTGGACAAATAGCTTCCGCACAAACTTGTTTCTCATTTCTGAGTGATATTTTTATCTTTTTTTAATTTTTTTTTTTAGTGTGCTTCCTAAAGAAACAAGCCTTACATGAGTGCTGCTTCTGCTTATCTCCCTGTGAACCTAGTGGCTAATTTTTAACCAGCTCTGACAAAAAAAAAAAAAAAAAAAAAAAAAAAAGTGAATATCTTAAAAGTAATCAGTCTGTAGCAAGCTTTGTGAAAAGGAGGAAGGCACTTCAGGTGCTTTCTCCACATGCCTGTTAATCTCCAGGTGCCTGTTAATAGCACCCCAAAATCCACATGAGGAGGAAATGTTGCCAATATTTCAGCAGAGGAAGAAATTGCAATTGGAGCTTGAAAATAACAGCAAAAGACATATCTATAGAAAATTGAGCTTCACTAGTTTTATTGCTTACTGAGTTGATCTGGTAGTATTTCTTTTAATCTCAAAATTACTTTCTGTGGAGTTTGTATGCACCTTTGTCATGAAAATTGATTAGAATAGGTTAGAATACAGAAGAGCAATATTTGTGATTTTTATATAAAATAATTTATATCTTAATGTATATTCATCAAAGAGCAGACTAAACATTGGAAATATTATGATTGTCTCAATATTCCCTAACTTGGAACAAGGACTTTTATGTGAAGTGTAATCTTAACATGCCATTGCATATATTCTTGAACTAAAAATACTAAGTTTTTTTTTTTTTTTCTCTCTCTTTTAGCATGGAACTGTTTGACCTCTTGTGGCACTTACAGGTCAAGTTAGACCTTTTACCTGAGGAAGGTGCCTGAGTAGACTTGTCATATGGGCTATGTTGATAAATAACTATTAGAAGGCTAAGTAACTGCTAGAAGACTCTTAATTTTGCAAGGACATTCGAGCAACTGTAACCTCTAACACTGCTTCAGTTCTTCAATACTCGTTTGAGTCACATGGCTTGGGATAGCTCAAATCTCAGTATAGAGCCTGAATATGCCATTTAGCCCTCAGGGATACACGCGTTTTGAATACACTTGTAGAGCACAAAAATGCACGTGGAACGCTAAAGGGAGACTTGTAAAGATTTGTAAAAAGGGTGAAGATCTCCCCAGTAGTTTTGTTTTAGTATGTGAATGCTTCTAGAAGAACTTCCATACTGCCCTTAGGTTTCTGGCATACCACCTTTACTTACAGGAGGTGGGAAAGGATCCCCTAGCTTTCTGTATAGAGCGAGACTTACCTAATTGTGTAAAATGTATGTGGCTAATGTCTTTTCACGGGAAATCTAAACTGTCATGTTTGAATTCACAAAATAAGGAAGGTATACTGTGGCTGTTCTTGCTTCGAAGAGTACTTAAGTACTTTCACTTAAGTAAGGCATAGATACAGTCTGCAAATACATTTTAAATTTATACCAAAGTAGAACAGTATAAAATTTGCTTTTTTTTCTAGCATTGATGCTAGAGTAATGATTTGCGTATTGAAACTCCCTGGGAAATATTAACAGGAGAGGCAAAGCCAGCTTTGTTCAGGAATTACAGTTGTTCAGATAGTTTCAAATTAGGTATATCAATTATTAATATGTTCCTTTCTATTTTCTAAATATTTAATATTTTAATTAAAATAATTGGTTCTGTTTAACAAGAGGTGGCTGATATAATTAGATTGATAGTGATTATTACCTTGGAATGCTATTCAATTAATGTTGACAGATATGATAAGTAAATTAGTCCAACCATCTTTTAAATCATATGGTAACTGATGAAAATGCTTTACTTAATCAATAGTATCTTAACATCACCTGTGCTTACCTTGCTCTGGGTTACACACAATATAATGTAGAATATGCAGCTAAGCAATTTAAATAATCATTTGTCTTCCTCTAATTGAATTGTCTCTCTCTAATTTTTGAAGCGCCTTATTTAAAAAGACTAACTGTAGATAGGGAGGTCTGGACCATGTGGAGTTGAGGCAGAATTGTTCTGCAGAATTGCCTGACATTTGCTCACATGCCATACGTTGAGTAACTTGCTGTTGAAATGTTTTGGCCTCTCTTGACTCTGGAAGCCTTTCTGTAATCTTTAAAACTTACTTGGACTGGTTTGGGAGCTGGCATCTGCTGATATATGCTCAGGGCGGTGATCACTTTTTATTCCTTATAGCAAATATTCCTTGCTATATTATTTTGGCAAAATTCAGGTGGAACATTTTCTGCTTGGGGGATACGGTCATTTAACCATTGCGGCTCAAAATTGGCTATTTTTTCTAATTGGTATCATATCAGATCTGGTAAAAATAAATGTCACTAATCAGAGTTGAATTGCCTGCATTGCTGCAGTGTCTAGTTCATTGATGTGACTGTGGGATGCTCTCATAATATTTGCTAGGACTGGAATGAAACTGGCCCATTTCATTGGGGAAGGGGATACTTGGGTCGCCTTGTGGACTGTCTTCCAGCAAATATATAGGTGCAGAAAGTCTAGAACTGCTGCTAACTTTCTGCTCTGAGCTTCCATGAAGTACATCATAAAAATGATCTTTTCTTTGCCTGCCGATGAAATACGTTTTGAAAATGAAATATGGTTTTTAGGAGTTTTGCTATTTTATGACTTTAATAAAAACTGTGAAATAGGATTCAGGAGTAGTATTGCATTGCAGCATTACCGGGTACTCTGGAATTTGCTTTTAGTGATTTTCTGCCTATTTGGATGAAAAGGCTTCATGCTAAGACTAAATTCCTATTGAGACTTAAGTATATAGCCCTCGCTTAAGAGTGTTCACTGGATATTAATTTGTAAAGACTAAACTGGGGACAATTTCCTTGTTTTTCTTTGATACTTCTGAAAAGACAGGAAGTAATTTCTCCTATTTCTGAGTGCCTTGTCGCTGTGGCTGATAAATGAGAGGGCCTCGGGTATGACCGGGGCAGGGAATGGTCCCACTGCTGCTTCTGTGGGACAGTCTGGAGTTAACAGAAAGTAAGGCATAAAGACAAATGGGAACTTTCCTGTTTGTTGCAGATCTTTACTCTGTTTTCCAAATTCAAAATTGTATAAGCTGTCATTAATATTCTTGATACTTCTATAATGTTGCTGTGTCAGTTATCTGTATATAATTGTTTATGTGCAATCATGTTGCTAGTCAGATGGCTTTCCTCCTTGCTCTGCCTGTCTCTGAGCAGAAGTTTTTATTTCCAACTGTTTTGATACAACAGGAAAGAATTTGAGTTGCTGGTCACGTTGCTCGGTCACGTCAGCTGCTCCTGCGTGCCAGGCATCTCGGCTGGAATAAACTGCGGGAGATGCCGTGGGACTGATGGCACTCTCCCAGATGTGTAGCGTGCAAATCAGATTTTGAGTTTCAGATGGTTTGATAGTTACATATATTTATAAGATGTATAACAATGCATTGATATTTAAAATTAATGTAAATTAAAATAATTAAACCCAAGTTGAAATCTCTTGTAGGAGTACAGCATTTTTTATTAGCTGTAACACAGATTTAAACGTTTTAAATTGTGGTAGAAGTGGGGAAAATCTCTAATACGTGGAATGCTTTATTTCTTGTATTCGCTATCCCTTGCATGGGAAATCAGCAGGGCCTATTATCTTAAAGTTTTAAATTTCTGAGACATTACAGGTTGTTCTGTGTGTGCCTGCTAGTTGATACTTTCCTGATAAATACAAATCTGTAATAGCCAACATATCTCTAACTAAGAAAACAATAATCAGAAACACGCCCAGCAATTGGGACACTTGCACAATTGTCATTATAAAAGGTAATCCAGGTTTCCATCTAGTGGTCGTATTAAATTCTGTCCAAGCCATAGGAGATGCAACATATACATTACCATGCTACCTATAACATACCTTAGTACTTTTGTACATCTTTGAAACTCAGAGAATCTAAAGCCTGTGCACATAAATTACATAAACAATTGCATAATTCTACGGGCCTCTAGATTTTTAAAACATCCATAGTGATCAAGACTTTTTTTTTTGGTGGCGTACATTCAAATTTGTGAGCATTCCTGTAATGTAGCAAATTATCTTCCTCTTTGTTGCAAATTAACCTGATTATGGTTTTTTTTTTTTTTTTTTTTTGGATTGCTTGGCAGCCTGTTCAAAGTTTAACTGGGTACAGGTCTATAGGAACTAAAAGTCAATGTTTTTAAAAGGTGGCTTTAAGTTGTGTGTATGCAAGCGGAAGTCTTATTAGATTTCTTGTTTTGTCTTTGACTTTAGGGAGGAGGAGGCAGCAGGCATTCTGTTGGACTTGTCCCCATTTTGATGTTCCAGCACCAAGTATTTCTGTTATTCAAGTGTGGTGCAGTAGAGCTTAGAAAATCTGACCGGGGCTGTATCTTCAGATGAAGATAATACTTCAATAACTGATCCGTAAATCTTTTGGGCTAAGATGATTAGTGGGTCAGACAGCCAAACTAGGTGTCAATTGGAATTGCAAAGTTACAAGGGTTTCTGTTGGTTTGTGTTTTAATGACACCTTCCTTCTAGCATTAGTTGCTGTGTAAATACTGCCAGTTTGCAGTGCTCTGTAAGCATGGTAGGTTTTACTGTGTTTTCAGTGCGTTTCCAGGATCAATGCTATAAACTGCCAACTTTCCACAAGTGCTGTGAAGTACCATATTTTGTAATTACTGCCATAATATTATGAGTGCTGTAATTGCATATACTGCATGGATGTGCTTTTCTGTCCTGGGTAGACACAACATTGAAATTTTCCGTGAGTTAAAATGGAATCTGAATCTTAAATAATAGATTCTTTTTTTTAATTAAAAACATATTAAGTATTTTCAAAATTGCCATATACTATTTACAGCTCTGTACTTTGTATTATATTTTACATTTAAATATAGACCATACTTATGACACATTGATGTGCAGGGACCCATGAAAGAATCAAGGTTCTTTTATCCAGTTCACTCTAATATTGGATTCAGCTAATCAAAGATGTTTTTGCAAGATGAAGGATTTGACTTTGTAGTCTTATGTATATAGTAACCTTTTGATTTTGTTCTAACTGGCTTTGATAGTGTCAAGAGTTCTGTCTGTTTTAAGAGTGAAGCTGAGCAAATGGACCTGCAGCCATAGATCTCCTAATAGCTATCTTTAGATTGATACTTTTTATGATGCAACTCAGTATTTGGACTATATTGAGCAGAAAATCTGTAAAATACCCCCACCGCAGCAGTAACTAAATCAGTGGAATAAATTTTCAGTTGATCTTGGCCCATCTTTCCAGAATTGCTGACAACTGATCCTTACTGTGCAAGTTCTCTTACATAAAATTTACATACCAGTTTTATGCTCTTCTTTTCTTCTTTCTGAATTATTCTATAGCAGCCACCATACCTTCAAGGAGAAGATCTAACCTGGCTTATGCACCACTACCACTTTTCGTTTTCTGAACCAGAATAAGCCGTCTAGAAGGATGAAAATTTAAGATAATTCCATATTGCCATTGCTTCTTTGAAGAAGTCCTAATTGAAAATATTTAATTGTGTTGCTGATATTAATATTTGAGTAGAATGGACCAACACTCTTAATTTATTTTCTGGAGGTCACCAGGTTTAGCTCATAATTGGTGTCTTGCTGATTAGCACTGCCTGCAGAATGAGTATGAATTATGCACATCAGCGGAGTTTGTGTACCGTTCAGTGTATAGTAACATCAATTGTGTGATCTGTGTGTTGGCTTAAGGCTTCATATTAATTGGTAATCTGCTAAACTCAGTCCCCTACTAACTAAGTCTGTAACACCCTCCTGTAATCTGAAAGCTGATTCCTGACTTTCATGGCACATTGCAGTTTTTAAAGTGTACACATGGTGGCAGCAAATGCTTATGTTTAGCAGGCTTGTTCCTGTACTAGGAAAGAAGTATGACTTTTAATTATTCAAATCTACATGTGTTAGAATTTTCACAAATTCAATTCTCACTGAATTATATCTTAAAATGTATATTGAAAATCTTTAAACTACTATGGCAGGTTCTGAGAAGGCTTTTTAATTTCAAATCTTTTCTGTGGTTTCCTCTTGATGTTGCTGTTACGGTCTCTCCCTGTACTCATCTAGTTCAGCAATACAAATTTTGCAGCAAATGCTCCTGGCTCAGAGTCTGGACCCACACTGACCCCTCACTAACCTGCCTGGGCTGTATCTTGGACTCCTATGGAGATGACATCTATGCGTGCTGCAGTCCCTGCCTTTCCCTTGGAGGCATCCAGTGTCAGCCAGTGTCCCGGGGTAGAGGAGAGGTGAGACCTGCTGTGACCAGATGCCCACCAGGCTCCTGGGTAGAGGGGCTGCTGTGACACATCCCCCCACAGGGAGGTTTGGGGATCCCAGGACACAATTGGAGCCTGTGTTTTGCTGAGAGCCAGGTTTGTGTTAACCAAGAACCCTCTCCCTTGATTTTTAAGTCTAACTGCTGAATGATTGATGATCTTTCAAATTAAGTTTTAGTATTTGGATAATTGGCCAATTCTTTAACTACAGATCTGATGTCAGATGTTGTATTTTAATGACATCAAAAAGCACACCTTTGCTCCTGTACTATCAGGAGGGAGATAATTTGCAGAGCTGTTTTCTGCCCTGGCTTTATCCTAGTAACTCACCAGCTGAGAAGAGTTGTTAAAATATTCTGATTAGCTTGGAGGATGTACAGAAAAATACAGTATTCATTTGGTTTCTTGCCTTCTGGATTTTTTTTTTTTTAATTCACAGAATCACAGAATGGTTGAGGTTGGAAGGGACCTCTAGAGACCATCTAGTCCAACACCCCTGCTCAAGCAGGGACATGAGCATATAAATAGGGGACTAGAGCATATAAATTCAATTGATTATTTATAATAATTCAATTGATAAAATATTGTTTATAGTTAAACCTACTACCAAGCTTTTTAACATCGATTGCAGTAAGTCATTTTAAGAATTCAAGAGAACTGTGATGTTAAGAGTTTTAATTAACAAATATGTATTGTGTCCTTAGTGGGTTCCAAAGATCAGATCTCATAGCTGTGTGTTTTTCCCCCACTGGATTTGTTGCTGACCTGCTAGTGACAAGAAGTTCCACAAGCGGCGTGACAGTGTCATTCTGGCAATTTGGTACCATCGTTATGATGGGAAGAAGATACATTCTTAAGCAAAACATGACCGTGCTGTTGGTCAAGCAGGATGTGGAAGCTCCTTTGGGAACAATGTGAGCACTGGCTTTTGGTTGACGAGTCTGCCTGCAGGTGCCACTGCTAAGCAGGAGATGGTATCCCCGAGTCGACTGACAAAGGAAAATATTTGTGTCAATGCTTCCTAGAAACTAGGTTTATCAATCTGCCTGGCTTTGTATACTTTCCTTGCTAAGAGTATATCAAGATAAGAATGTACCTGCACTGTGAAATATTAAATATTATTTAAAACTGATCTGCTTAACGTGGAGTTTTGGTTCCTGTTGGTACACTGAATCTGGGGGAGTGAAAATGACAGTGAGTGAAATAAGCTGCTTTCGTTCTTGAGCATGTTGATAGCTGTAGAGAGCAGTGTTTTAGCTAGGGACCCGTGCTGAGGTTCCTGCCAGCCTACGTCCCAGCCCATTGAGGTCCCTCTGAACAGCAGCATGAGCCCAGCAGCTCAGCTGCTTTTCGGTCCGCCTTGTCCCCGTCACCTCATCTAGCGTGCCTGTCAGCAGCACATTCATCAGGACGTGGTAACAAAAACCTTCCTAAGGTCAGTGCAAATGATGTAAATACCCAGTGCGCCTCCCTCAACCAGCAGGGCAGTCATTGCATCGTAGAAGACTGTTAGTTTTGAAATTTGGGATTTTTTTATTGTTATTTGTTGAGTAATCAATAATCTGTTTCTTATTAATAAAGGATAATGTGGTCTTTTTCAGGCTTATGGACCTTGCTTTTATCACCACCTAAGCTTTTCCTAGGAAACTTTGTATTTTGCATTTTATTCTGTTCATGTTAGTTTTCCACAAAGAGGGAAGGAGAAAAAAAAGAGAGAGGAGAAAAAAAAAAAAAAAAAAAAAAAGGTTTCAGACTTTGGTGTTGCAACAAACTTGCTTCTTGTTTTAAGGATGTTTCCTGTAGCATTATCTGATGTCAGCTATTCAGTGTTAAGTGGTTAACAGTGAATTTTCTAGATGTTAATTTCCTCCCTTCTAGGATATTTTTATCTGTGTATGTGTGTATATATAGATATATATGTACACACACTGTACATATATGGTATATTCTGGGAGCTTGGTGCCCATTTACCACTTTTACCATTTCATATATATGACCTTAAGAAAAGCCTGTTGAAAGCATAAGAAGAAAATTGTAGATGTGCTTGACCATCTCAGTGCGCAGTAGCAACGCTGAGCTGCCTCCTGTGGGCAAGTATTTCAGGGTGGCTTTTTGGGCCACTTCATGAATGCACTTCATGTATTCAAAACAACATAATTTTAGACTATAGCTTTTATATAAACTATTCATAAGTGCCACTAAAGAATCTGACTGGAAACTAGACAGACTGTGAAAAACAAGGAAAGTGGAAACCAGCAATATGTGAAATAAGCACTTGGGTTGGGAACGTAGCTGTTGCAGAGCCTAGAGGTTAATATGACTGTTTTCTCGGCACTGCCGTTCCACAGGGGTAAATGGGCAGGTTCAATTAAAGGTGCTTGGCTTGCTTTACAGCTGGCAATGGCACAGCTGAGTCTATTCTGTTAACCTCCCTTGCTGCCAAAACGGGGGGGAGGGGGCACGTTCCTGCCCCCCCCCCGATTCAGGCCAGCTTGGGATGGTGCCAGTTACTCTGCATCAGAAATGGTGCCAAGGACCCTTGTAGCAAATTAACAGGGTGGATGATTGAGGTCTGGTACCTGGAAATATTCCCAGGTGCTGTTCTGAATTATTAATGTATAAAGAGCTTTGAGTCCTGCTGTCAAGTGACAGTGCAATTTTGCAGTTAGGTTCTCTTTCTCTCGTAGGTTATTGGATTTATGATACCACCAGATTTATACGGCCTTCTCCAAATCAGCAATTCTTGCCCATGGAATCTGTGTGCAGATCTGAAGGGTGTTCTGAAACACAAATGTCACAAGTTCTGAACTCTCCAATCAGTTGTTCTGTCTCTGATCTGATAAAAGTGTAGCCTATAGCAGTTTTCCCTTTGAAAACAGGGTCTCAGAGCTGGGTGGTAATATTCATACAGAAGCAGTTCTAAATATCCTGCTCTGAAGAGGTGGGAAGTATCTTCCTGAAAGAAAAATAAAGCAGGGAAAGGTTGCTGCTTCCTCACCTGGGAAGGATTGCCAGACTTCTAGCTCTCTGCTACATACATCCTACATCTGAAAAATCTGTTACTTATATTTTCTAAATAGTGAATGACAATATTCTGTTATTAATCTCTTAAGTATGTGAACTGGCCAATTACAAATTTCACCTTAAAAGAGGTAAAGTTGATTTTATGCATTTGCCGTAGGGAAAAAGAGAGTTGTTTGCTGTCATATGATATACTTGGTATTGCAACATTTAAAGAAATTTCTTGTGGTATTTTTTCAAAGCAGGATGCGAGTTTTGTCTGTAACCTGAGATTTGCATTTATGATGTTTCTTCTTGAGATAGTTAACTTGGACAAAACTCACCTTTTTAACTGCTAGACTAATAAAATAGAATCATAGAAAAGGAAGGGACCCCTGGGGGCACTGAGGCCAGGGCCCTGCACAGAGCAGGGCAATCTCAACTTGGCTTGTGCAGGTCATTGCCCACCACCTTCTGAGCGTCTCCAAGGCTGGAGACTCCGCAAGTTTTTTGGTTGGCCACTTTCAATATTTGTTCACCCTGATCGTGGTGGCAGAAGCCTTGTGTCTAATGTGAATTCTCCCTCCTGCAGCTTGTGTGTATTGCCTCGTGTCGTCCCCTTTTGTGCCTCCAAGAGTGTCCACTTTTTTTTGAAAGGTTCATCAACTTGTTCCTGATTTTACCAAAGAAGTATATTCATGTATTTAATGCAATTAACTACGTGTGATATTTAAGCTTGTGCTTCAGTAGCAGCAGAAACATGTCTGTTTTTGCCTCATGGCATTCAAAACCAGATCTTTGATAGAATTTTTAGATATCTTAATTTTTTTTTTTTTTTCTTCACAGTACAAGGGCTTGGGTATGTTATACTCTAGTACGATGACAACATTACCTGTATTTTTGAAAGGGTTTTCTTTTGCAGGTGTACTTCAAGGCTCATAGTAATTGCTTTATGCTTATGCTTTATTTTTATATCCAGTGCTTTATTTTTGAAATACAAACTCTAAATTTGATATTTGCTTTTATTGTGCAGAGAGTGCATAAAAGTTTGACTCACAGTATACCCTTCAGATATTAAGCTTTCAAATGTTAGCAGAGCTGAGTTTTTCCCCCCAAATTTCTGATATTTAATCATAATTATTTAAAATGATAAAAGCAAGATAGTCACAATTTAGCATTCACACACTAAATAGTGCAAAACTGCAAGCACTAGCAAAGTGCTCTCATGCTGTGCCATCACTGGTGCACGTTAGTGTCCTTTGTGGTGCATCTCATCACTTGTCTTCAAGCATAACAGGTCCCGTAGTATAAATAGCAAAGAATTGAAAATCATTTTGTATTGATTTTGGCTTAGTGATTTGTTGTTTCATCTATATGTAAATTTAACTATGTGGATGTGATACTGCTGTGCATTTACATTTCAATAGTACATTAATATGCTTTAGTTCGTTTTTCCTGATTTTATATTATGATACACAAATCGGCCATATAGATTATGTATGGCTGAAATGAAAGTTAATGTGCTAGACAGTATTTAATGTGGTTCTGGTGAAAAAAGCTTCATGGCAGTTAGCAGTGGCTTAGAAACCCTTATGATACTGGATGTGAGTGTTTTTGTCATATTATTAAATGTTATTGTGTTTTCATGTGTTGCTAGTGTACATTTACACAAATGTACAGTTAATGTAATAGAGATAGGAATAAATTAAGCAATCAAAATTTTATAGATTTTCCTTTTGAAAATCAATTCCATGGTATCAAAAAATTTGGTTGCTGATCACTGCGTTAGTTTTAGGATGCATAAGCTCAGTTGATACCTAACAGTGCCTCACTGGAATTTATTTCGTAGTCTGGTAGAAAATATACAGCGGATAATGGATTTAGTTGCAGTATGAATGAGTTCTTTAAATATGTTTTGTTTGGTTTTGACTTTTTCTTCCTCCTTCAGATGTTCTCATCCTGTTATATTGGCAGGAGTTGTCTTGACCCCTCATGCTATTGAACCTGCTACATTTGCTGACCGGAGCTCTCTGGCCAGGGATATGTCACGGGCATATGCTGCTGTGTCACTTGCCACAGGTCTCCTTTTTCTTGAGTCATGTAACTTTTTTGTCTGTTTTTCTCTTGCAGTTGGATTATTTGCAGGCAGTGTTCTGGGGGGGAGATAGGGTCCTCAAGATCTTTCAAAAAGATATAATAATTTTGACAGTAATAATGGCAGAACTTTCCTGGGGAAATTCTACACCCATCTGTTAAAACAAAAAATTTATGCACTCGATTCTGGAAAAGAATGTATTTTGCAAACCCAGTGATTTTTTTTAAAGTTGCTCATATAGTGGACATAACAAGCAGTTCAGCAAAGATGGGGATCTGTTTTGTATTTTTCTTACAAATAAATGCTGTAGGATACAACGATCCCATTGCTTTTCTGCCTTTACCCTCTCTCCCTCTTCTCCCCAAGGATGTACATACAAGCACTGTACAAGCATATGTTAGCACTGTAGAGATTTTGCATTTCTATAGCTTAAGTCCTCTTTAATGAAATAAAACATCCTCCCTTTCAGATTTAGAAGTGCTTGAAACGGGTCTATAGGTAAAAGTGAACCCCAGAGACTGATGTTGTGCTTGACGGTTGAAATTCAGAAGTTACGTAGTCATTAACCATGCTCCCCAAATCAGTCTGTTACACATCATCTGTTAAACTGCAGTGAAAAAACATCCTTAAAAGATGTGTTGTCATTCATTTTTCCATGCATTACTATCTCTCTGAAATTTTCTTTTAGGAGAGCTTGGTACCCTTTTGATAGGGCAAGTCTTGCTGACTGGGACTGCGTTGCTTTAACCGTGTAGTTTGGTTTCTGATAGATACCTTGCTGCATTTCAAATAAAGAAGCTGGGTGAAAATAAACAGTTGGTCCCTTGTTTGTTTTTTCATACTGATGTCCCTGTCCCTCACTGGTGTCTGCTTTGGAGCCGGCGGGTGCTATGTTTGAACTTATTTTAAAGCAGCTGCTTATGGAATAGGGATCCAAAGGGAGGTGGCTGAGCTAGAGAGTGGAGTGTGGTGCCGGCACCGACAGCAAATAACTACTTATTCCCCTCTTTCTGCTTTTTTTTTTCTGGACTTTTTGCCGCCATGAAATATTGCAAAGTTGCAGTTAACAGCAATAATAAATCCTTTTTGCAGAGAATTTACAAATATAAACCAGTATGATGCAGGTTGTCCTATGGAAGCTATTAGTTAATCAGTATACAGTCATTTTCATAAAGATGCTGTAGTGCTGTTATTTAAAAGCAAAAAAGAACTGGATTTAATCAAATAATTGTGACTACATATGCGGAATTATCTCTGTAGACTTTAAAAAGTACCAGATTGGATGTCATACTCATTTAAGTAACAACATTATATAAGAACTTGCCAGTGTGCTTTAATTATAGTTATGTGATTATGTTGATAAAACAGTCTTTTTTTAAGACTTAAAATGTATGTAATTATTGTTTGTATTTGGGAATTTTCTGCAGTAAAGCATTTTGCCAAGATCTTCTGGCTTACTATTTAAATAGAAAATATTGCTCTGTAACTGATATATTAAATGAATAATTATTTTTTAGAAATGAAACTATCCCTTCAAGTCTTTTTCCTTGCCATGTTTCAAATTAACAGCGTATGATAAAACCTTGTATTCTGCAGGAGTTTGCAGCATATTTGCCAGACAAAACATGAAGGGTAGGCAAAAGTGAGCAGGACAACTTTGATTATTGGCCAGCGTGCTGCTCGACGCAGCCCTGAATGTAAAATCAAGTTTGAAACTGAGTCAAGAAGAGGTCATCTTTCGTATTAGGACTTGTGTAAAAATATGAAACAACGTTCTTGTAACAAGTAACTTTTCTGGTCAGTACTCAGAGAAGTTCCAGAATTTGTTTTTAGCAACAGTGTAAGTTCTTCATCATTTTTAGACACAAAAATTATTCAGGCTTGGCTTTTTGTAACTGTTTTAACTTAGATGGGTTTTTAAAGTGTTTCGCTTCAAGTATTTTTGTCTCCAGTACCAATTTAAAAACCTCTCAAAAACACTGATACCTACTTTGAAGAAGGGCTTTTTCTTTCTCTTTCTATCTATCTATCTATCCTAAAAGTCATCTTTTCAGGAGGAATTCACAGCAGGAATTACGACATGTCCAAGGAAAGAGGACCCATGTTAATCTACCTCATTTCTGATATTGTATCTACTTTTCAGATTATGACCTGCAGTTTCAGGACTTAATAGATCACTTTTTTTTTTCTGAATATTGTTCTATCTTGCAAGTATTTTCCCATTTTTCCTTTCACTGAAGCTGGAGCTCAAGCTTTCAAATTGAGGCCAGATAGGAAGCTTATTAACATGAGTGGAAAGGATCTTAAAAGCTATGGCCATTACCACATGAAGCAAAAAGCTTTTAGTGACCTAGATTTTGGCCCTGATGTACAACAGTGATGCAAGTATTGTGCAGCCAGAAAGAAATGATTAATCCCTGCTTGTTTTTCCACAAATGACAGTAAAAGTAACTCTGATATATTGTAATGCTGTTGTGCTCCATTCCTTAATAGATTTGATATATGTTTACTTTGACGGTAAAGCCACAGATTTTCCAGCTTTACCTCAAATTATGATCTCATAAGTCTTGCATGAAAAAGGGACATTATAATAACATATTATTTAAGCTATAAACAAAACTGAGCTGGTCCTTGAGATTTTCACATTCCTCTAAATAAATGTCATGCCTTCCAGTTTAACAATATTAGTAAACTGTGTTCAGAAAAAGTAGTCCATTTATACCTTCCTGATCAAATAATAATTCTCTATGCCGATTACTAAGTATTACATAATTATATTCCCTGGCTCCATTTTAGATGAACAATTTTTCATTCTCCTTCCCAAACCGCAAGCAAGCAACCAACCAAAAAAAAAAAGCTTCTATGGTAAGTTATGTATAGTTACAGTATGTGCATCATTACATGACTGTGCATCCCTACCCTGCAGTTCTGGTTGGTATACTGTTGCAGTATCCTCTCTGGATTGCTTGGGAAAACATGGTATTATTACAGGTTTGATGCCTTTTCCTTTCTGATCAACTTTTAGAAAAATTAGAAAATTTCTGGTTGTTACTGGTGTTTACAATCCAGTAATTTCATCCTGGAGATTCATTTCAGCCCTTTGCATTTTGGTTAGAAGTGGTGACATGATCTTTGATTCTCAAAAATTAAAACCCCCTGAAATTCAATTCAAAGTTTTCTAAGGATAAAAAGGGAACTGGACCTTATTTATTTATTTCCATGTTGTGCTTCAGTTCAGGATGCTCCTGAGTCTGACTTCAGCAGAGGTTCCTGGAAAGGAGACTAACCCCATGGCAGGGCTTACAGATTCAGTCATAGAGTAATGGTATTTTTGTTGCTCTTTCTAACTAGGGATAGGATATACTTTCCCATCTAAAAGTGCACAAGTTGCTTGAAGCCAGTCACCTGTAGCCAGTGAGAGGTTTAGATGCTTTCACAGTGATGAAACCCTCATCTCCAGAGGAGACAGTTTATCCATCACCACATCATGGTGAGGAAGATAGATGTTGCTGTCTCTCCCTCAGCATAACGACAGCCTGGGTCTCTGTGCTGAATTTGACAAGTGTCTGTTGGGTTTAGACAATCCTGTCCCAAAGGCTGCAGTCTGCCCTCGGCTTGAAACAGTCTCTACAAATCCCTTCTTCTGACAATAGACTAAAAGGATCTCACCCAGGTTGCTCTTCACACAGCTTTTGTTTGGATCTTCTCCTTAATTTCAGTGTGGTGCATTAGAAAGGGTAGGATTTTATTTAACCAGTGTTTTGCTTTTGACATAACAGGTGAATCTGTCTCCACGTGGGGTACTGCAGTGTGGTTCACCACATCTTCTGTCCACACCTGTGGCCTTGGAGGGGGCATCACAAACTACTTTGGCCTCTGGCTAAGCTTTGGATCATTTTGAACCTTTTATTGTTTTCCATTTATGCCTAAAAGAATTCCTTTGCATGCTGCTCTGCCCATTTTTCCTTTTTTTTCTGGAATATCCCTGTGCTGGTTACCTCAACACAGGGCAGGGGTGGTGGCCAGGGATGGCTGCTCTAATTCATCCTAGGCTGTTTTTTTCCTATGTGGATTCCTTGTAGCTGCTTTCTGTTTTTATTCTTACTTGTATGTGCTTAAACTTGCAACTTAACATTCTTACAGCTGGTTATATGAACTACTCAGTATGTAGAATAGTCTTTCCTAATCTGACCCCAGTAATGTTGTTGTTAGATCAGTGCTTATAATTAATTGGCTTAAAGTGAAGGTGGTCTTCTGGTATAGAATATATTGGCTTTATACTTTAACTGCTTATAGCTTGGGAAATAATAATTTTAGACTTTTTTTTTCTAAAAGAAAATATAAGTCACCAAAGCAAACTATACAAGTAGTTATTGTGAATTAACATATTTCAGTACAGTACATACATCAGTAATTCTGACTTTCTAAATAACTTAGTGTTTTTATTTTGTTTTTTAAATACAATGTGAGATTCTGCATGTAAACCTTCCTTTGAGGAGAATGACAATGAAAATGGAGATGATTCCCGTTTTTTCCAGTGCAAGTGGGCTCTGAAGCTTCCCATAGAAGTTATTTTCAACATGAGTAAAGTGGTCAGCACTTACTGGACAAGACAGCGGTTGGTGCACTTGGCAATTAGGGAATGCAGGTTTTGTGTGTGTGTGGGGGGGTGGTTTCTCATTTGTTCTTCATCCACTCTGAATTTTGAAAGCAACAAGGCTGCCGCTTTTCTGTGCTACCTGGTATTTTAAAACCTCCGATGTCACTGATGACCATATTCTTTTGACAAATTCATGCATTCTGCAAATGCCTGTGAATGGGAGAACAGAGGAAGGCTCTGCATTTATTAGTTAATTTATTTTAAATACCGGTAATTTCTCAAATAACGGTAGTGTATTAAACACTTAAATATTGGAAGTTTTGCTGGTTCTGAATTGGCTTTGTTAGCACAGAAGATGAGGTAGGCTGTGTATTTATTCTCCAGTACTCTTGTAAATGCTGAAATGCATTTTTGTTGGCTTGTCACTGCTTTCCAGTAAAATGGGGTGCGAATGTTCCATTTTCTATCAGAGACCAACCAAAAAATGGCATTTCCTCAGGATCCAGTACTGAGTTTTTGCTTGCATTGCAAACTGATGTGTAACCACAACCACTGAGGTGTTCTGGTGCATACGGAGCGTTTGTTCAGCCAGGAAGGGGACGGGGAAGCAGAGAGCCAGAGGCGACGTGGCTGGATGGCCGCTGTGTTGGCGTGTTCAGTTGCTGTGAAGGAAAGGGGAAGAACAGCTCGGAGTCTGTTCCCGTGCGTTGTGTGTCCCCATGCAGGGATGCTTTTCTTCAAGTTCACAAGCTCACAGTTCAAGTTCCCAGCTCAAGAATCAATGCTGGTTGGGTTGTTCAGTGTGGAAATGGCAGATAAGACAGCTGCTGAAGTTCGCAGGCTTGAATAAGTAAACATACTGCTTGGCTCTGGACAAACGCACTTAGAGGAACATTTTTAGCAAACCTGAGAGCAGTGTGCTGTGGGAGGCGAGCCTGCCGCGGGCAGGAAGCGCAGGGCAGAGGGGCCAGCGAGCGCCCCGGCGTCGGTCGCCCCGTTGAGCTTTGCGCTGAGCAGCGTCAGGCCGAGTTCAGTGTCCAGAAGTGCTCTCATTGCAACACCTCGAGTGCTGCAGTTTAGACAAGTCACAATTGTCAAAGATGGCCCCGAAGTGGCGCGAGAGCAATTTTCAAATTGTGCCCACGTTCCTGGTGTGACCTGCTGGCCACTCCCATTTCTGCCTTTAAGAAACTTGTGCTTTTATAGCGGCGCTCAATGCAATGCTGATTTAATACAAACTGGCTGGTCTGTCTATCCACGACCTAAATGCTGCTATTTAAATAAACATGATACAAATTCTTTCTGTTACAATAGGATTAAAAAGAAGTATCAACAAACTTACCTTGTCTCAGGATATGTTTGGAACAGTACAGAAAGGTGATTATCATTTTTAAAAATGTATTTATTTCTTTGGAAAATGAGGTTTGCAGAATGAAGGCATCTGAGTTTGAAGCCATCTCTCGCTCTCTCTTAATGCTTAAGTACTCCGGCCATTTTTTTTTTTCCCAAAGCTAGCAGTGTGACAGAGGTCTCAGTTGATGGATTCCTTCAGGCTTTGCAGAGAAAAAAAAACAAAAAAATCAGTGCAGAAGACCAGAGAGTTGCTAGGGAGAAAGGTCTTAGGCCATAAAGTGGGTAGATAAAGATACTATGGGAAGTTTCGCAGAAGACGAGGGCTGGGAGCATCTGGGGTTACTATGAAGCACATCAATAAGGATTCATTTACTGGAAGTGGTTTGTGTGCATCCCTTCGACCTCTACAAAGGTACATCCTGAAGAGTCAAAGCGAAGCTACCCAAGTAATTAGGCTGTTGAAAGCCAAGTCAGGCAGGTGCTGTTCAGAAGAGCCTGCTAGTCTGTTTCCCAAGCGAGTGCTTAGGATTATTGAAGACTGCAGGAATGAAGCAGTGCTTAATTTCCCTAATCGGAACAAGGGAGCAAGGGCTTATCAAGTCATGTGGTTTAGAGAGTTTAGTTTTATTTATAAAAAATAAAATTGCACCAGAAGGAGTTCAAGTGATCTGTAGTGGGGGTAGTTTGCTGGTCACAAAGTACTGTTAGTGTTCAACCTATTAAACACCTGGATTGCAGGTCCAGATAAATGTGTAATATGTAAATCTTTACATATGTGATCTATTTTTTAAATTAGCTATTTAAAATTAGCGAGAGATGTTGGAGATATCAGAAAAGTTATCTGTAAAGACAACTTTCCTTTTTAGTGAAGGTGTATATTTTGTCTTTCTGTTTTGAGTAGTAGTCTGTGGTAGGGGCTGTGGCTGTGGGAGAGTTGGAATAGTATTAAAAAAGCTGGCCTAAATCTTGCTTTTTGTCATTTCTGTGACCTTTATTTTCCTTTCTCATTAGAACTATGCAGCGCTGATATGGCAACAAATTAATGAAGACAGACAAAACCCGAGAGGAAAGGCTGTATTTGGAGTCCAGCTCACAGAGGAGAAACTTAATGACTTCCGCGATGAGCAAATTGGACAGCTGAAGGAACTGATGGATGAGGCTACGAAACCTCATAAGCAATTCACCATTTCTAAGGACTCAAAACACAGGAAGTAAAGGGTTTTCAAATTTGCTTTAATGTGGACAGAAGTATTTTGAAACTTCTTTTTTCAGTTGGACAAAAATGCATTTTCTGTGGAGTAGTGGGAGATGGTGGTGTAACTGTTCATTTTGGTGGAAGGAAACAAGCAGTATTAGAAGAATAAGCTGATTTTTTCTTCTTGAGCTTTATTGTGAAATGGACTTCAAATTAAATAGTTCATTATTAAAATCATTGTGAGGGAGTCACTGGTTTACGAAGTAAACTCTGCAAAATCATGTTATTTTTTCAGATAATTCCTATCTAATCTTTTTCTAATTCACACATTAGCTCTTTGTGTCACAGTATCCAAAGGATCTTTAAAAGCTCCATATTGCATATTCATGGTTTTATACAGACCAGAATTTATGATCTCTTTAATCACAGAAATTACCGTGTTCGTTATACTGTATAGCAAATATCAGTAATTTATAGGTAACACATTAGGTTAACCTTCATCAGGAAAATGAGTGCCTATTGTTGCATTTGGATTGCAGTATCTAAAAAAGTCCTACTCTTTTATTTGTTAAGGAAAAACACTCCCCTTTCTGTTTAAAAGACATCTTGCATTTCATATTGTATGCCTGGTTTTGTTATTAATTTTGTTCCATTTCTGGACCTCTCACTGTCTGTTAGCTATAGAGTGTTCAAGACCACGTAGTTGCCTTGCTCTTTGGGGACAGCAGCTTTGACAAGCAAGCGCATTGCCAGGCGTCTCGCGCCGCAACAACATGCGCTTTGCCGAAGCCGCGTCCCGGCATCCGAACCGAGGGCAATGCGAGGAGCAGCCTGCGTGCGGCTCCCCTCCTTTCCTCACCTCGCCGCTTCTCAAGCCTTTCCTGGGGTTCTAGCTTGCGGGTTGCTCATTTCTACCAAAAGTTCCCTTGTCAGCCTTCGATGAAGGAACTTGCCGTGTGCATCTTTCTGCAGCTGCACCTGCCCCCGCTGCTCACGCTGTGGTGACGTCCCCTTGCAAAGGGCCCAGCAGGTAAAGAGGGGCAGAGGTTGCGTCCGTGCCGCGGGGCTGGCGGCACGAGTCCTGGCTTCTAGTGCTTCAAGGACATGGTTAGAGGGAACTTCAGCTTCTTTCTGGCCTCCTACATGTCTGGATCAAGCTTTGAATTTTTTTTTTTTTTTTTTTTTTTTTTTTTTTTTTTGGTGTGTGTTTGTGTTTATTGAGGTACAATAAGATTTGTTTTGGGTAAATTTGTATTTCAGTCCAATTCTTCTGTCCTCATTCTGTTATCTAATTCTGATCGCTAATTTTGTACAGCGGGGCTTCGCTCACATTGAGAGACGAGTTACCAGCACTTTTTATTGAGTGGCTAAATGCCTTAATTTGTGACTAACACGTGTTGCTACAAGAGCCCGGGGAGGAGTGTGTATGTAACTCCATACCCTCCTCACAGGCCTGGGAGGAAGTCTCATCCCAAAGCCTTAGTTTTAGCCCTGCCGGCCTTGGAAAGAGCCAAGAGCAGCCGGACATCCTGCCAGGCCTGCAGGGGGCCGCCTAAAACAGCATCTTCAGTGGCGAGCGGGGGGAAAATGACCTTCAGTGCCGCACGGCGGGGATGGTTGTGTAGGCGAGAGCTGCACCTTGCGCCCTCTCCCAAGCCTTGTGCGTCCCAATCTTCATCATGGTAAAAAGGACATCTGTGCTGGAGAATTTGTCAGCCATAGGTGCTTTGAATTTTTTTCAAAGTATTTTTTTTTCCTAGCAATTTTAGGATTTCCTGAACTGTGCTTCCAAGTGTGAAGTGTCAAAATTGAATAACTCCTATTAAAAATCAGAAGTGAGAGGTGCTGCAGGAATTTCCTAGTTTCTTGTCCATTTTTAAAGCATGACTGAGATATATGAAACCATATGTTATAATACATCATTTTAAAAGTCTCCACTCAAAAAAAAAAAAAAAATCTACTTGGCATATCAAGAGGATATTTAGAGTCAGAGAGAATCCTATGGAAGGATCATACCCCATAGACAGAATTATTTCAAAACCGATACTCTGCCTGTTTATGGGCCAAAATATAATCCATCCTCTCCCTCCAACAACTGGATGAGCCAGCGTCCACGGAAGTGAGTGTAAAGCAGCTCCCCAGAACACGTTTAGTGGATCACGTTGCCCAGAGAGTCCGCGGGGCTTCTGAGAGCAGGGCTGAGGCTTTTGAAGATAAAAGCTGCTTTGCTGACTTTCCGTGAATTCGAAGAGGGGAGATGAGCAGGGGTGTGAATTTCAAGGTAAGTGTTTTCATCTTTACGCAGTTAGTTATTTCTGTCAGGCTGAGGGTTTGGGTTTGGTTTTGTTTCGTTCTGCATTACTGAAATTTGCAGTCTTCCATGGGAATCCTGGATAATCGACTTTCCTCTGCTGCACCCTGTTTGTTCAGCTCTTTATTACCCCTAGAACCATAGAACCGCTTAGCTATTTTTAAAAAGTTGCTGTTTCTTTTCAAGTCAGGAATAATTAAAAGAATGGTGCAGATTCTTGAGACAACTGTAAAAAATTCGTACATGTAACTAAGAATGCCAGAAATCTGAAAATGCCTAGGCTATACTCTAAAAAAAAAAGTAGAAAATGAATAATGTTATTGCTTACTCCTGGATATAATAACTTTTGGAATAAGATGTTCATGGACGTGTCACATTAACAGGTGACTTACCGTCACTTCTTGGTCTAATCATTACCCCATAACCCGTTCTATTAAAAACAAACCGATCGCCGTGTAGTTAGTTACAGCGTAGTCGTTTCTAAGAGCAAATCTTCGTTTTTCTGCCTGAAGGGAGCTGGAAGAGCCACATCCGTGAGCCCCCGCGGCCGGCGGGACTCGGCCGCCGCTCTGCGGTGGCGGCGCTGGGCGCAGCGCGGTCGTGCCGCGCGGATGCTCGCGGAAGGCCGGGCGCGGGATTTAGCAGCGCCCCGAGGCCGAGGGCCTCGCTCGGGCCCTCGCTGCGCTGCTCCGGGAGCGGTGTCGCTGGGCGGCCGCGTTCCCGCCGCAGCTCCCCGGCATCTCCGCAGGAAGGAGCTGCTGGTGCCGCGTGGCCGCGCTCGGCCTCCGTGCGGCTGGAGGTCGCTCCTGCCGTGCAGCTGCCCAAGGAAATGCTACGTGTGGGAATAAGGCAGCACCCGGCAGGATTCGGGTGGCTTGGCCTGTGGTCCTGCCAGGCCCAGGGTTGGGTGGCCGGGAGTCCGGCTGCCCCTTAGGCCGCTCTTCGTGGCAGCGTCTCCTGGGTCGCTGGTTCCACCGCTTTCCCGGTGCGCTTAGGTGCAGCGGGAAGGCGAGCGCCCGCAGCCTCTGCGCGCCGCCAGCCCTCGTCTGCAGCGGGAAGTGCACTGCTGTCCTGTGATCCCTTGGAAAGGCTGAAGGACAGCAAAGCTGGGAGGAGGCAGGGGAGGTTCTGGGCTTTGTTTCCTCGCTGGGGTGTCCGTGCTGGGTTTCATTTCTGCATTGGAAGTCTGTGGGAGAGCCCTTCCCTGGAGAGGCTGCAGTCGTATCTGGGCTGGCAGAGGATGGGAGCAGGTTATTCCGTAGTCTCTGAGTTCAGCGCACGCGGAAACACTTTGTGCCTCTGATCTTTCCCAAACGTCGCTTTAAACTATCAGTGTCTGTGCAATTCTACTGCAGTGTCTGAAGCCGCAGCCTGCTGAGCACCCCCCGCGCTGAGCTCCGTGCAAAGGGCCGCCCGTGTCCCACGAGCGGGAGCCTCGGCCGGGTCGCTGCTCCCTCGTGCTGGAGGTGGCCCGAGGAGAGCGTGGGGGCAACGGGCAGACCTAGGGGTGCTGAGGGCTCCGAGACAGGGCAGGGCAGGGGGGGCCGCGGCCGCGAGGAGGAAGGAGCTGGATGGTGACGCTGCCTCTCCTCCCGCTCCCGCCTCGGGACGCCCGGACACGGACAGCTCTGGGCTGAGGGGGGTCACGGTGCTCTTCTGCCATGTCCCGACAGAGGGAATTTTAAGCTTCGCCCCCTGGGTATTATAATACGTTTCTGATGCGTAACATCCTTTGGGAGAATCCAGACGTGTCTATATGAAATAATTTCTTGTAGTTCGTGTCTTTCCGTGGAACATTTATAAGGTTACTGTATTGCAGTAGATTATACTGCTGGCTCACGTGATTCAGGTGATAAAAACGTCCTTTGTAATCCACAGAAAAGAAACTTCCCTAGCACCGTAGAGGCAAGATTTGCAGCTGGCATCGTCGTTGCCTGCCAGGAATCCAGGGAATGGGAAAGCGCCATTCCCCCAGTGAGGAAGACGGCAGAGTTCACCTGCGTGCCCGGATCCAGGCTCGGATCATGCCGCTTGCGCCAGTGCGACCCAGCGCTAATGGAGGTGGGTCAGTGCCTGGGCCCGGAGCCGGAAATTCCAGTCAAAGGCTCCGTAGATCACAACCGGCTGCTGACACTGCTCTGCTGATGTGCTACTTTATACATTTTTCATCATAAGTAGGTGAGATAAGAAATTGTGTGTCATACAGCGGTGATTTTTTCTTTTGGCTGGGGCTAGTCGTGCCCCTCGCGCCGGGCGAGCAGGGTCTCCAAGCGCCGCTGCCACGGGGCAGAACCGCGAGCCGCGTGAGCCCTTTCCAGCATCCTGTTAATTTACAGTGCGTAAGTGTACGTGGCGGGGGTGGCTTAGCCTTACCATCAGCTGCTGCTTCCCACTGGAGCTTCACTAGCAAAATCCCTTTCTGCACCGATTTGGCACTAATGATCTGCACCGATTTGGCATTAATGAAGAAGCAATTGTCTTAGTCATTAGCTGAAATTAACAGTGATCATAATCTTACACGCTGAGGATGACAAATGACTCACTTGAGGAAAGCGCCAGTGGTTGAGGAAAGGATTGGGAGACCTCCCGACCCAGCGCCAGGGAAAGGGCTGGTCGTGAGTCAGGAGCATCTTCCCTACGAGCAGACAGGCACAGTCATGCCTCAGAAGTACCCACCTTCCCCCCGAGGCCTTACGGCCCCTCCGCTGCTTCGGTTTCTCTCTTCTGTACCCAGAGAGTCTTTTTCTGCTCCTGAGGTGCCTCCCCATCGGGTCCGGCTTCGGGCACCTCACCCCATCTCCTCTTCTGTGGAAGCGGGAATTCCGAGCTGGGGAGAGAAAACAAACCCAAAAATTTTGGTTGAGTGAAAAAACAAGGAGCTAGCAGATAAGGAGGAAGAAGTGACGAAGAAGCTCTAGAAAAAGTAGGAAGAGGTTTGTAAGAATGTAAAAAGTGGAAGATGCTTTGGAGCAAACTGTGAGTTAGGTAGGAAAATCCTGAGTAAGAATAGCGAGTCAGTAGCACTTGCACACTGAATTACAGAGAAGGAAGAGCCGCAGAAGGTGCACAGATGCCGCTGGGCTTGTCTTGTGCCCACAGCCCTCTCTGGGAGCCCCATCTCCCTCTTGCAGCCCCGGGCTGGTGCTCCCAGTGCAGGCCTGGGGAGAGCCAGGGACACCTGGGTTTGCCTTCCCACTAATATGTGTGAACACCCTAGCCTGAAATATCCCTCCCGGCCAGGCACGGCCGGCTCTGAGACCTGGAGCTGCTGGGGGTCTGCGGCTGCGTCATCCATTTGTTCATCTCAAAGCAGCATGTGTGCAGAAAACACTTGGTGTTTTAGAAAAACATGTCGTCATTTTTCTATTGCCTAGAAATTTTTAGAAGTTTAATATTATTTTATATACTATATACATGAAATATATAACATCATGAGGTAAGGAGGCGGCAGACTTGGAGCAAGACCTGCCCGAAGCACAGGAGCAGCCGTTTCCGTAACTGCAGCGCCGAACGGCGAGGTGGTGCCGAAGCGCCGCTGCGTCTCGGCGGGCCCGGCCGCGGCAGCCCGCGGGCGGGGCGCGCCGGGTTTCGGGGCGCTTCGCAGCGGCGCCCGCCGCAAGCGCTCGCGGAACTGCCCCATCCCGGCGCCGCGGGAAGCCCCCCGGCAGTAACTGCCCGCACAGCCGCGTCGCCCCGGGAGGAGGCGAGTGCACCACCAGCAGGGCCCGCGCGGGAGCCCTTCCTGCGGGCCCGGAGGTCTGCGCGGTTGCTCGGCCTGGATGAAGGGTCCGGTTTGGAGGCTTCCCCTCGGGATCGGCCACACAGCCGCCCACGCCTGTGAGCCCTCGCCTGCGCTTCGCCCGCACCTGGTTTGACACGCAGCGTACGGGAGCTCCTACGCCCTTCTCGGGCGTCCGAGCGGCCTGGGGGGCGAGCGGCTGCACAAGTCGGCTCTTTGGTTAGCTCTTTGATTGCTTCCTTTAACTGATACTAGTTTCCTTTCCCGTGAGGAAGAATTAGCGCTCGTGTATGGCTGAGATAACTGCCCGCAAGTGCGTGGTGCCCGTAAGGAAATGTCTGCACTATCAGCAGTGGCCTAAAACGGACATTCGGGCCGCCTTGCTCCTGTTCTTTAGGTTGTAGTTTTGAACCTTTTTTTTTAGCTTTTCTAAGGGATCAAAGTTGGAATATTTGGCTCTTCAAGGTGAGAGTACAACTTTAAGGATAGTGTTTTCCTCATAATAGATTTACTTGTTTTTTAAATAGTTCTATGCTGAAGTAGTAGCCTACAAGATGAGCATAGTTTTTTGTCACTCAGAACAGATTGAAGTCAGACCCCTGAGAAAGAACAGCTCTGATGCCCCCCACGCGTGAACCATCTTCTCACCCTTTGTTTTTGCACAACCGACACTGTATGACCACTGCTCTGAAACTGAAATTGCACGTAAAGTCGTATGGCAGGTGCCTTTGCTTTTTGGCTGTGACCAAAACTGCAAGTTAACCTGTGTTGTCGCAAGAGATCTTTGGGTTTAACTTCCTATCTAGCACATTTCTTTTTTTTTTTTTTTTTTTTTTTTTTTTTGTAATTTGTTTGTGTTTTGCCCTCTGGTGTTTCTGGAAAGTGCGAGGGGACCTTTCGTTAAACAAAACAAAGCGAAAATATAACAGTAACCAAAATATTCTAAAAGGAGAAATACTAGTTACCACTGATGCAAAAATAGTGAAGAGCAAAGAGAATCTACTGGGCGAAATACATTACCGGAGTCCTTCCCTAGCATATGCATGTGCTTGCAGTGTGCACAGCATGCACTTTGAGGCAGGGAGCAAGAGGGACTTTAACAAGTAGAAAATCATGCCAACATAGGGTTGCAATGAGTTTTTAAGACATTGTCTTATCCATTCTGGTACATCGTAGCAGTGCTTGTAAACCAGACCTGGAAAAGGTTTTTTAGCCTGTTTTTATTATCCAAAGAAGGGAGTTCCACGACGTTCCCATGGAGAACTGGTCCAGTTTTCAGCTCCTCTCCCGGTAACAAAGCATCTCCTGCTGAGTCTCACAAGTGAATCAAATGGATTACTTGGTGGGTTTCTGATGGGAAAAGGGAGCTGGTAACAAACTGAACATTTCTCTCATTAAAAACTTGTCTGATATGTTGGACTGCAGTGTCTCTTTCCCTAGTTGTCTACATGAAATCCTTTGTAGACACTCTCTGCAAGCTTCTCCAGCCTTCTTAGTTGGGTGACTGATGCCAGATGGAGGCTTCCCGTTGAGGCCTTGCCTCTGCCAGCAGTGCAGAGTCAGGGCTTTCCTTGTCGTGTGCTATATAAGGCACATCTGCTCCGTGTGGGGGCTTTTTTCTTCATAACAACATAGTATTGTGAGCTCTTTTCTTCCAGCTTGCAGTCTGGTATAACCCTGATATATAAATATATATATATATAAAACACTGATGCTTTCCTGCTAGGAAGTCCCTATAGTCTCTCTGTGCAAATAATATTTTCTAAATATGTCACGGCAAGCTTGGGTCTTTACTGAACTTCCTTTTATTTGTATATTCACTTTTCTGACTTGCCAAGAACATCTAAATACTAATAATTTCTCCTTTCTATGTCACCAAACGCTTGTTTGGGTCTGTATCCAGTTCAGCGTCATCTGCAGAGTGTATCGGCTTGTGCTTGGTTCTGTCATCCAAGTTGCTAGTTAAAAACATGGAGAGCCTCCTGGTTTGTCAGAAAAACATCATAATACTGACATATTCAAAGTAATGTTATGATGGTTAGAAGATAAGCAGTGTGTTCGGTATGAAAGTGCTTGACCAGATGGCCCCTCCATTATCTTTTATCTGGCTTATGAGCTTTCTTAGGCTCTTGGGTCACCCCTGTAGTGCAAGGATGGCAAGACACACTGCAGAGATTGCTGAGGTATTCTTAATTTAGTCCAACAAACTCATCCCAGCACCAAACGCAGGATCACACTTCTATGCAGTTTTGCAAAATCAACTATTCCTGGTCACAGGCGTACATTGGGCCTGGTCAGTCCTCTCTGGACTGGAGGCTCCGGAAAGAGCGTCGCTGCAGAGGGACTCTGCGCCTCCTGACTGGAGCTGCTTCCTGCAGATCAGGAGGTGAAGCTATTACTCTGGTTCATTTTTTATATTGATTTTGATAGCTTTTGCTGATTGTGTCAAGCATCGTGGTATCTCCTCTAGCCTACCAAACAAAGTGCTAGGCACTTCTGGTCTAGACCATAGTTCTGTAGTTTATCACAGAGGGAATGATATCACGTATCTTGAATTTAGCAAGGCTTATCATGTGTGCTGCTTCTGCCTTATCTACTCTGCCAGTCAACCTGATGGGGAGAAAACGTGAAATGGTTTGATGTGAGATTATTCATGACAAATGCATGTTGTCTAAAGCCAAGAAAGTACTGATGGCTTCAGCTTTTTCTGCTGTGTTTCATTTGTGCCATATCCATGCTCGTAACAAATCCCCTCTTTCCTGAAAATGGGAAGGAAGGCTGCTTGAGCTTTGGATATGTAGCAGTGCGCTGCTAAGAGCTGTAGAGCAGTTGTCTAAAATGTCTCCAGTGGCTGGCGTGTCCGGGGCTGAGGATGTGGGTAGGCATGTGTGGCTGTGGGGTTTTTCTCCTGACTGAAACTGTTTTGGTCCTATTACAGTTGTGCAGATTTTGAAGGAGAACCCAGAACAGGGCCTGATCCACATGACTAAATATCAATTAAAATAATCCTTTTTAATCTTTTTTTTTTTTTTTTTTTGAGTAGAGATGTCAGATTGTAACACTATATTATGCGCAGTAACTATGTGGATATTTACTGAAGTAAATATTGTTGTGCTGATTTAAAACGTCTGTAGAACACATTGCTTCTGACTGGTGCAACCTCACGTTTCTACTCAGATGCCTTAATGTCTTAATCACTTCCAAATGCCATCGAGTCCTAGCAGCAGTCGTTACGCGAGTGGGGCATGTGCATGGCTCCCCAGCTGAGCCAATCCGTTTCGGGGAAGCCGAGGTGACTAACCAGCTAACGCGTGTGCTCAGAGCGGCCCAGCGCCCGCGCAGGCGTGTGAGCGCGCAGCCTGGTTTCCTCGCAGAATGACTCATAACAGCCCGGAGCTGCAGTAATTGCCAAGAAATGCACGGATGCCTGTCGCGTTGCTTGTGCTGGTGTGCTGTTCCTGCGCTGCTAGGTGCAAACCCTTCGGTGCGCCGGGTGAGGTATAGCGCACGCTCCCCTTGTCTCTAGCCGGGCCACTTTTACTGGAAGACTTCAATTTTGCCTATCACAGGAAGCAGGAAGAAGGCATATACGGTTAGCCGACAGTACACTCACATACTGTTAGCCTGCAATACAGAATCACAGAGTGGTTGAGGTTGGAAGGGATCTCTAGAGATCTAGTCCATCCTCCTGCTCCAGCAGGAACACCTAGAGCAGGTGGCACAGGGTGGCAGCCAGGCGGGTCTGGAAGATCTCCAGAGAAGGAGCCTCCACAGCCTCCCTGGGCAGCCTGTGCCAGGGCTCTGTCACCCACACAGGAAAGAAGTTCTTCCTCATATGCAGGTGGAACTTCCTGTGTTTTAATTTGTACCCATTACCCCTTGTCCTGTCACCGGCCTCCACCGAGAAGAGTTTGGCCCTATCTTCCCTACATTCACCCCTCAGGTACTTGTACATGTTGATCAGGTCTCCTCTCGATCTTCTCTTCTCTAGGCTAAACAGGCCCAGCTCGCTTAGTCTTTTCTCATAAGATAGATGCTCCAGTCCCTCAATCATCTTCGCTGCTCGACACTGGACCCCCTCTAGAAGTACCCCATCCCTCTATAACATATCAGAGTACTGAAGGGAGAACTACAGTGGGATTTTTTTCTTTCCCTCTAGTAGAATACAATCACAAACATGTTCATCTATTCTTTAAAATACCATTTTGTTTTTAAAAAGCCATGACTGCAAGTAGCTGATACCCCAGAGGGCTGTGCTGCTGTCCAGAGGGGTCTGGACAGACTGGACAAGTGGGCACTGGACAACTGAGAAACCTTATGAAATTCAACAAGGGTAGGTGCAAGGTCCTGCACCTGGGGAGGAATAACTGCAGACACCAGTACAGGCTGGGGACCGACCTGCTGGAGAGCAGCTCTGCAGAGAGGGACCTGGGCGTCATGGGGGATGACAA